>PVJC01009702.1:0-45323 GCA_004026665.1 Murina feae
CCTGAGCCAGTGGGAGAGGGCTGTCCCTAGCCTTGCTCTTTGTCTTCTCATATAAATGAATCTATATGTGAGAACCTGACTGTGTTAGGAAAATAGAATTTATTAAAGCAGTTAAAGGATGCATCTTTATGGAAAAAGCAAAGCAAGCAATTTATATTGTGGCTCAGGAAGTGCAGATGGGCTCTGGGCTAATCTAAAGATCAAGTTGGGTGGGGGTCCGAGGCATCATACGATTTCCTGTCCATAGACCTCAAAATTCCTCTGCTGATTGTTTTGATATAGATTAATTCTCAAAGTTCCTTTTTGACTTTGTTGTGGCTCTCCCAGAATTCATGGAAAACACCTGGCAACTTGATCTTGTCAAGCCTTGCGACTGCTGGCTTCTCTGCTTAGGGGGTAAAATGGCCCTGTTGCCTTTCCTCTTTTCCCTTCCTTTCTGCATTCTCTCATCAGGGAGGTTTTGTTGTTGTTGTTGTTGTTATTGTTGTTGTTGTGTGTGTTTTTTACCATTTGCTCTGGTATCCTTGGCTGGGGAAGATGATGGTTTGTAAATTACAAGCTGGCTGCAAATTGCAGCTGTTTGGCCTTGTTTTAACTTTCCTATGTCAGTTTCCCTATTTCTCCTGCCCTGGAATCCTGGAACGGTTTTAGCTGGCTCCAAAGGTAAGGTCCATATTTCCTCCTTCCTTTCACCCCTTGCCCTGCCTGCCTAATCCTGTTTATAACTCCTCTCAATGGGACTTGATTAAAACAACGTTTAATTAGTTTCATTGAGTGGATCATCTTTACTTGTTCTGGATGATTTTTTGGAGTTGAGAGATTTTTATTTAGGCTATTGGATTGGGGAGAGTTAGGTATGTTCTTAACACCTTATTTATAATTACTATGATTTTGTATAGTAATTAGTGCTTTATGTAACAGAAAAAAAACCATCTTCAATCCATTATCTTATTTAATATCCATAAGAAAACTTTGATATTCTTTATTTTATTGTTATTTATTTCAATCCTCATCCGAGGATATTTTTCCTTTGATTTTTAGAAAGAGTGGAAGAGAGAGGGAATGACAGAGAGAAATACTGATGTGAGAGAAACACATTGATTAGTTCCCTCCTTCAGCACTGATCTGGGCCCGAACTGGGGAGGAGCCTGCAACCAAGGTACATGCCCTTGACCAGAATCAAACCCAGGACTCTTTGGTATGCAAGCCGATGCTCTATCCACTGAGCAAAACTGGCTAGGGCTAATATTCTTAACTAGGGGCCCGCTGCACAAAAGTTTATGCAATGGGGGGGTGGTTTCCTCAGTCTAGCCTGTGCCCTCTCACAGTCTGGGACCCCTCAGGGGATGTCCACCTGCTGGCATGCCTGGCCAGCCTGGGTGAGGGGCTGAGGGCTGTTTGCAGGCTGGCCAAGCCTCCCCAGTGGGGACCTTCACCCCATGGGGGTATGGCCAGCCTGGGTGAGGGGCTGAGGGCCGTTTTCAGGCTGCCCACAGCTCTCATTGACTCAAGGTCCTAGCGAGGCTGGCTGGAATCAGGTTTCTGGGATTTATTTATCTTCTATAATTGAAACTTTGTTACCTTGAGCAGAGGCCTAGGCAGGCAACAGAAGCTTCCTGATTGCTTCAGCTCCATGGCTTCTATAATTGAAACTGTTGCTTAAGCAGAGGCCCGGCCTAGTCAGGCAGTTGAAACAGAAGCCTCTTGTTTGCTCTAGCTCTGTGGCTGCAGGCCTCCATGTTGGCTGGGTTAATTTGCATACAGCCACTTTGATTGGCTGGGAGGAGTGGCTTGGCTGGTGGGCATGGCTTGGGTGTCTTGGAGTGATGGTTAATTTGCATATTACTCTTTTATTAGATTAAAGACTTTTTTAAATGAGTAACTTGTGAATCAATAAGCTTAAATGATTTGCCCTAGGAGCCAATTACTGAGGAAAACTCAGTGATTCAGAGCTTATTGTCTAAAGGATTATAGTGGTCTAGCTCTGAGTTACATATAAAGCCATATGTAACTCATGTCCTGCATTCAGAGATTAAGAATTTTGATTAGTGTCTCTGATTTAAGTAAATTTATGTAAAAATCTCATTTTAAACAGTAAATCAATTCATTATTTCAAGTATTTACTAAGTTATATTATGGGTTTAATCACATTTTATGATATTTCTGAATTTTTCAATATAATATTATTAATGAGAAAAATCACAGTCCCTACAGGATCTCAGTTGAGTTAAAGCTCATGATACCAAACCAGGTTTAGTACCTGATCCAATTGCTTGCTCTTTCAGCCTTTCCTAGAAATATAATCTTAACCAACCAGTGTGGAATTTTCTGAACACCTAAGCAATAATCTGTCCCTTGGGTCCTCTCCATCCCTCTAGAAATAAGAGGCAATTTGCATAATAAAACCCTTACCTTTTCCTTCCTCTCAAAAGATGTTCTGTTCTAAAAACAATCCTTTCTTATCTTTGGTTAATAGCTCCTTTGCCCCATTCTCTTTTCTATAAAACCTTTCATTTTATACAACCTCCTTCTAGTTGCTAAGTGGGATGAAGCTTGATTCATGAATTGTTTAAAAAAGCCAATTAGATCTTCAGTTACTAAGTTGAATTTTGTTATTTAAAAAAAATTTTTTTAAATATATTTTATTGATTTCAGAGAGGAAGGGAAGAGAGAGAGAGATAGAAACATCAATGATGAGAGATAATCATTGATTGGCTGCCTCCTGCATGCCGCCTACTGGGGATTGAGCCCACAACCTAGGCATATGCCCTTGACCAGAATCGAACCTGGGACCCTTCAGTCCACAGGCTGATGCTCTAGCCACTGAGCCAAACCAGCTAGGGCCGAATTGTGTTCTTTAACAGTCATCTAGCCTCATGTGCTTTTTTTTAATTTTTTTTAATTTAAAGTCTTATTAGAAAGGCTTCTATTTAATTTGGCTTAATTTTGTAATATAATTGGAATTCTTGTTGCACTGTTTCTTCCTACAAATTTCTTAGCTGCACCCTGGTAAGAATATATTAGTTCTATGAAGTATTTATAAGATTATTTTACCTAAATAGAATTTCTGTTCTTTTATATATCCAGCCATTGAAATTGTTGGGATTATTAATCAAACTCTATTCTTATGTTTTAATTTAATATGTCCTTATGTTTGATACAGTAACAAAGAGAGTTTAATTCTCACACTAAAACACATTACTTTCAGCCAACTTTATGCTTATTGTAGATAAAAGTTGAACTCAGTTTTGGCTTAATTGAAATTGGTGAGTACTGTTGTTGGTCTTTAAAGGGAAAACAAACATTTATTTGCATTGTTTTCTGCTATGTATTTCAACAAGGTTGGCTTTATATAAATGTAGGACAAAGAAACATTTATCTTTACATATTTATTTTCCCTTTCCATCAGATCTTTCTATGTAGTACTGCAGTGCCTACTACAGTTTTCTAAGAAGTCCCAGTTTTACAGATTCTTGTTGAACCTTTGCTAAACTACTAATCACCGGGGCAGGGGTGGAGGGGATTTTCCCCTACATGTCCAAAAAACAATGCTCTGAGACACCAACTGGTTCTCCTAAATTCAACTCAGTTATGACACTGTTTATCTGGAGATAGAGTCAGACCCCACATGCTAAGGGGTTCAGCCCTACAAGCCTGTGCACCCACTCCATCCCAGCAATTCAGACTGACTGGCCATGAATCCAAGTTTCCTGTGACTCTCTCCGTGGGTTTGAGGAATTTGCTAGTGTTGCTCATGGAACTCAGAAACATGTACCTCAGAAACTGGTACCTAATCAAGTACCAGTGTATTTATTAAAGGATGTTATTCAGAAACAGCCCGATGGAATGACTATGGCAAAGTATAGGGAAAGAGCTTGGAGCTTCCATACTTTTATGAGAAAGTCACCCTCTCCAAATCTCCACATGTTACCAGAGGCAACATCATTACATAAACATGACTGTTTAAGTCATGTTCATTTGCAATTGATTCTACCACTAGCCCCCTTCACCTGATTGGTTCTTCTGGCAACCATCCCCTGTCCATAGGTGCATTACAAAAGTGACCTCATATAAATAACAATAAAAAATACTCCTTTATGACTCACTTCACTTAGGAAATTCCAATCATTTCAGAAGCTCTGAGATAGAACTGGGAATGAGGAGCAAAAATCTGTTTCTTATTACTAATCACAATATCATAGTGCAAAATAGGCAAATCTTAGTGAGTGAAAGTATTGAAAGCTTAACATAAATTGTGAAGATTCCCAGCTGCTTTTCTTGTGGAAGGATGAATGAAAAGGAGTGTTTTCGAGGGCCACGCTACTATTAGTGAATGTCTGAAGTTCAGAAACAGGGGTTTTGCCTAAATTTAGGACTAATGCTGCAGACTGGGCTGTTGAATGAGATTGTTGAATAAATGAGTAAATTAATTTAGCCTGCTTCTTTATGGAGTGGGACTGTCTTCTAATATTTTTTGAGAAAATGATATTTTTTTTCTGTTTTAACAGTCTCAATAATACTAATGAGACCTGAAATCTGCCAATTTTTTATGTGGAATTAAATGTAAATTAATAGTAATGACTCTATTTCCATTTTATTCATTTGTTAATTATCCTTTCAATCACAGTTTTTTTTCTAACAGATGGCTGAAACATCTGTATTTGGCCATTTTATTGTATCTGATGTGCCGTGTAAAGTGTATATGCAATCCAAATTGAATACAACCACTCAATAAAAAAGTTTTCTATTAACGAATTTCTTTGAGTGTTATGAAAAGGATCCTATTAACCTATAGTAACCTTTAGTTTGCTTTGAGTTTTCTTTATATGATGTTATATATTGATATTTTCATTAATCTAGAAATATGGCTTAGTATTGAATTCCAAATCTCCATATATCTGAAAGAATATTTTATTTTTGGGGGGATATACATATAAGTATTTCAAGAAATGTATTTTCATTTTGTCTAGGAAATTAAACAGAATCAATAACAAAATGTGGGATATGTCCCTAGAATGAATGACTAAGAGTGTATAGAGGATACAATCTTTCAAGGAACTATTCTGAAAAGTTCATAGACTGAAATGATCATGAATCAAGTCAAAATTTTTTGTCAGAGACCAAGTGAACCAGGAGTTAAAATCTTCATCAAAACAGCTGATTAGGAGATGAGGCAACAGAGTGGGCAGCTGACATGACATTCAAAGCTGGGGACAAAGTTTAGGAAAAAGGAAGGGAGAAGGGTTTGGAAATGGCAATGAAGAGAAACAGAGATATCTACTTTACCTCTATGTCCAATAGAAGGAGGTATGGAAGACAAAACATCTCTTGCTTGAGGCGACTGCAGGGGACGCAATGGCTATGAAGGAGAGGCCACTTTTAGTTAAACATGAAGTCAAAGAGAAGTGCTTGAGAATAAAGAATATTTTGTTGATGATAAACAGTGAGGTTCAGAGGACACTTTGGAAAGGGTTTGGGACCTATATGGAAAGATAGGCTAAGAAAAGGGAAACAGAGAAGTGTAGAAGCATAGGAGAATTGCAGTGTAGGAGATGAGAGCTGACCTGGTGTCCTGGACTTATCGTCACTATGCCCATGTGATTATGATTAATCTGCAAGGTCTCTTTATGACAGATGAGATGAAAAGACTGTAATTGTTGAGGGGAGTGTGCAGTGGAGCCTTTCCTGAAATGCAAAGTACCACAGCTTTCTTATTCGTCCTGCCAGTAATGCGAACCTCAGAAAACAACATGTTGAGAGCTCTTGGATCTAGAATTCCCTCTCAATATGTGGTCTTTGCACCACTGGCAACATCAGCAGGAACACCTGGAAACATCTTAGAAATCGAAATTCTTGAGTTTCAAACCAGACCTACTAAAATAAGAAACTCTGGGGTGAGGCCAAGTCACCTGTGTTTTAAAAATTCTTCAGGTGATACTGGTGCACACAAGGAGTTGTTTGAGAACAGGTATCTTAAACCCAAGTTACTAAAGCAACAGTTCTCTTATACTTGATTTATACCAATGGCGGTCTGGAGGCCAGTGTTCATGGCAGAACAGTCTGATTCTAGTAGCTGTATTCTTAGCCAACATAGAGTATTTCCTCATAACTTAGTTTGTTATACAATACTAGAGGCCCAGTGCATGAAATTCGTCCTCTTGCAGTCTGGGAGCCCTCAGGGGATGTCCGACTGAAGGCTTCGGTCTGCTCCGCGCAGGGACCCCACCAGTGCATGATGGGGGCCAAGGAGGGATGCAGAAGGTTGGCCAGCTGGAGGGACCATGGAAGAACTCCAGGGTTATGTCCGACCCATCTTGCTCAGTCCCTATTGGCTGGAACCCAGCAGCAAGCTAACCTACTGGTTGGAGTGTCTGCCCCTGGTGGTCAGTGCACATCATAGCAAGCAGTTGAGCGGCCTTAGCATATCATTAGCATATTACACTTTGATTGATTGAACAGCTGACTGAATGATCGGACACTTAGCATATTAGGCTTTTATTATATAGGATAGTAAAGATTGTCAATGATACTCCCAAAGGAACAGGGTCAAGACTCAGGAAATTCATCCAGAAAATAAACTATGGAAATTAAATTCAACATAATTCCCTTACCTCATTTTCAATGATCTTATTTATTACTGTTATTATTTTAATTTTATATATACTGAACTTTTTCCTATCTCAGGAAGTTCTTTCATTTGTATTAATTTTGCCTAAAAATTCATAATCTGCTCCTTTCCACTTTCATGTATTAGTTTAAAATTAACCTCCTTACACATGTTTCCACTGACCATTTAAAAATGCCCTTTAATTTTCACCCCAGCACCCCATTAATTTTCTTTACCATCTTTATTATCAGGTGTAATTAATTATGTTGTTTAACTATTGTGACATCATGGAGAAAATGTCTTCATTTTTTCTACACAAGGTTTTCTGAACTAATTTTGCTGAAATGGCTCCTGGGCTAAGAATAAGTTTCTAATTATTTCTCCTGAAAATTAAAAAAATAATAATTTACAACTCTAGAAATTGGGAAAACTCCTACCTTTCAAAGAGGAATGACAAAAGGGATATTAGAGCTATATCTGCCTGGAGATACATAATTTACTGAACCCTTGGAGAGTTTTATTCCTATTCTAAAGAATTGGAGGGAGGACCCAGCCCCATTACATTTCCAAGGAAACCCCGTTAGGAGAGGAAAAGAGCAGCTGCCTCTTTCCCCATTGTGAGTGGAGATAACTCATTTCACCCCATTCCTTGCTTATGGTACAGACATCCAATTTTTATGCAAAGGACATTTGACCTGGCTTTTATTGTGTTACCCAGGATAAGAATGTCAGTGTGGGGAAACATGTGGTCACTTTTTAAAGTAAATAATTATGTGTGTCGATTCAGAGCACTTCACATGCACAACAGGCCAAAATTAATAGATATGTGTATCGAAAGCCCAACAAATATATGGCTGGTTAATGCTGGGAAATATCCAAGTGTGTATGTGTCCCTGATTCCATGGGTGTATTTGAAAGTGCATGTGTGTTCATATGAACTTGGAGACTTCTCCCTAGTGATACATATCATTATCCAGGGTATTTTTTACCCAGTTTTTGCCCCTTGTTGCCAAATAACTTGCTTGATTTTCATCCTGTTTGTTTTTTGTTCATTTATTTGTCATGAAGCTGCAATGTCTGCATGTCCATGTGTTTCTTAGCTCCAGATCTGCAGTCATGAATGCCAGGCTCCCGCAAAGGAAAGTTTTCCATTACTTTGCCCTTCAGCATAATGTTCAGAACACTAAGTTACTAGCATATATTCAGCCAATAAATACCCTTCCAAACACAAAAATGTTGGCAAATTAAGGAAGGGCAATCAAGATTTTGCAGCTTTTCACAACGTCTTTTAAGTATGTGCTCCCATTACATCTGTGTTGCTATTGTTACGTGCTGAGTAGAGCCAACTGTTGATTCAGTGACGTCTGCATGTCCTGTCCTCTCCTTCCCTGCTCTGTTCTGTTATGGAGTCACTCCGTTTCACATTTGGTCTTTTTCTGTTCCTGCTGACTTCTGTTTTTCCAGCATTATGTCTTTTCCAAGGAATCAGACTTTTCATGTTGTGCCCATAGTAGGACAGCTTCACTTCCATCATTTTTACCACCAGCAAAGTTTCAGGCTAAAGTACACTGATAGACACCTGTTAATTATATCTACCCACTTTCACTTAAAAACTAACTCCACAAAAAGTTATTGATGGATATTTAGAATGTTTGTAGTTTAGCTTTATATTTTTGAGGTTTTTGGTTATTAATCCCATTCAATATATACTTGATGGTATTTCAGATTGAGATCAATCAGGCAAATGAAAGATACATCTGCTTCTATGTGGAATTTACAATACCCTAATGATTCCTAAGGCAAAAAAAATTTAATAAAACTGCCTATACTTTGTAGTTACTGGCACATTGTTATATCTCATTATTTCTTAGCAAAATTATTTTCACCTCCTTTGAGACTTAACTCACAAAGCATATTACAACACCACATCTCATTATTCACTTAAATTTATGGTACTTTTTTTTTAACCAAGAATGTATAATTGTTTTCATATGTTTTTCACTTTATGGATAATAGATTATTTTCCTCATAGTGATGCCTATCTCATGGCAGTTGCTGTTGGGTTTGTGTTCCATTTTTCATGTGTTTTATTGGCAAACACTTTAAAATTGTTTCATCAAATATAAATTACAATGATTAATTTAATGCAGCATACAAAGTGAAAATAGAATAATCATTTGCATGAAAAAACCTACCATTTTAGTAATTCAACACATGGGCATCATAATTGGATGAGTATTCATTTTGTTTTTAACCTTATTGTGGGAAAATTTCTTCTACAAAAAAAAGTAAGATGATTCTGCCATTATAAAAGAATAAATGAAAAACTTACCCAGATCCAGAGACCACAAAAGAAATGGAGCAAAGCAAAATAGGTCATGTTCAATTCAAGCAAAAAAAAATATATATAAAAATATTCACTTAGTATTTTTGAAAACAGTAGTTTTAGATGAATAAAAATTTAATGAAATGAACCTAAAACTAAGATTTTTTAAATCTGTTAGTTTTCCAGATACATGTTAAATGTAGATTATTTTCCTTTAAAGATAAACAATCAGATAATGGATTTTATGTAATTATATTACTTCCTATCAATTATCATTATTACCTATAATTTAGAAATAATAACCATAAAATCAAGCTACTGCATCAAAGTATTAGTCAATTTCTTCTTAGAAACAGCATCAGTAGTGTATTAATATGTTAAGAGATTTAAGGAATGTGAATAGGAGACCAAAATTCATAGGGCAAACTGTCAGGTTGAAGATGTAGGTAAGAGCTGATATTGCAGTATTGAGTCTGAAAACTGGAAACTGCAGCAGAATTTCTATTTTGCGGTGTGGAGACCAAATTTCTTTTTCAAGAAACCTTCACTGTTGCTCTTATGGCCTCAGGTGATTGGATGAGGCCCACAGACATGATGGAGGGCAATATGCTTTATTTTATTTATTTTTAAATATAATTTTTATTTGATTTCAGGGAGGAAGGGAAAGGGAGAGAAATAGAAACATCAGTGATGAAAGAGAATCATTGATGGGCTTACGTATTCATGCTCCTCCCTGGGGATTGAGTCTATAGCCCGGGCATATGTCCTAGAGTTGAACCATGGCCTCCTGGTTCATAGGTCAATGCTCAACCACTGAGCCATGCCAGCTGGGCAATAATATGCTTTATTTAAAGTCAACTGATTGTATATGTTAATCATGTCTAACAAAATCTTTATAAAAACATTTAGATAAATGTTTGATCAAACATTATGTCACCACAATTTAGTCAAGTTAACACAAAATTAACTATCACTATCAGTAACTAAGATTTCAAATGACAGAAGTCCTAAATTCAAATGACTTGAATAGTAAGAAAACTTATTACCTCATATCAAGGAACTCCAGTGTGACCCCAGTGTTGGTAGAACCAGATTCTTCCTGTCCTTTCAATCTGGTGTTTTCCATGCTGATTTTATTCTCAAACCTATAGTAATGTAGCTACAGCACTTTGAAGCCTCACATTCCAGGGACAGAAGGGAAAGACTGTTTATTTTTGTCTCTTGCTTAAGGTTAAGAAATGCTTTTACGAAAATGCTACCACCTAACTTCTCCACACAGCTCAGTAGACAGAATAAGATCACTTGTTCATTTCTGGTCTACACTTTCAAGTCTAAACCTTGCTTAGACTGACCATGATGAGAGATAGAGATTTTTGAGTCAACCACAAAATTTGTCACAACCAATTATACTTTATCTATGAGTACATCTTCATATTTCTTTAGGGTTACGCCTATTCTATTTGCAGATCTTGCTGCTGCTCAGAAAAAGTTCCTGGTAACTGCACAGATATGCATTTAGAATCTTGCACTTCCTTTTGCTTACAGATCATTTTTACCAGGAAGTGACATAGCTTCCCAAAATTCAGCATTTGTAAGACAAGCTCTTAATCCTCTCTCTCCTATTGTAACTTTTATTTAGTGACTAGAGCATTCATCCACTCGCTCTGCAGAGAAAACGTACAGTCAACATAGGTATACTATTTTCCCATACCTATATCCAGTTGCTTACAAAATTTAGGTTGTTTTACCCCATACTCTTGGCTTAGACTCCTCTTCTCCATTCCAGTTGTCACATATCACTGATACAGACTTTTTGATTCAAACCTTGAATAGGTATCATTTTTCTAACATCTGCCTAACCAGATGCCTCCCACATTTGAACTACAATACTGTCAAAGCTACTTTTCTGAAATTCAAATTTGGTCATTATGATAACCTACTCCAAACTCCTCAAAAGAACCTTTCCTGATGGACTAAACTCTTAAATACTTTATACAAAGTACATATATACTATATATACTAGGGGCCCGGTGCACAAAAATTTGTGCACTTGGGGTGTCCCTCAGCCTGGCCTGTGCCCTCTCACAGTCTGTGATCCCTCAGGGGATGTCCACCTGCTGGCATGCCTGGCCAGCCTGGGTGAGGGGCTGATGGCTGTTTACAGGCTGGCCAAGCCCCGCAGTGTGGACCCTCATCCCATTGCGGTGTGGCCTGCCTGGGTGAAGAGTTGAGGGTTATTTTTAGGCTGCTCACAGTCCCTTCAGGATTTGGGTCCCTACTGGGGTTCCTGGGAAACCTGGGTGAGGAGCTGAGGGGCGTTTTCAGGCTTCCCACAGTTCCTTCAGGGTTTGGGTCCTTACTGGGGTGCCTGGGCAGCCTGGGTCTGGGGCTGAGGGCCATTTTCAGGCTGCCCACAGCTCCCATTGACCCAACATCCCAGCAAGGACGGCTGGAAGCAGGTTCTGGGGTTTATTTATTTTCTATAATTGAAACTGTTGATTTAAGCTGAGGCCTAGGCAGGTAACAAAGCCTCCTGTCTGCTTCAGCTCCGTGGCTTCTATAATTGCAACAATGTTGCTTGAGCAGAGAGAGGCCCAGCCAGCCTAGGCAGGCAGTTTCCTCCATCACTGGTGCAACGGAAAGCCTCCTGTTTGGTTCAGCTCTGTGACTTCTACAGTTGCAACTATGTTGCCTGGAGCAGAGAGAGGCCCAGCCAGCCTAGGCAGACAGTTTACTCCTAGTGCAATGGAAGCCGCCTGTTTACTCTAGCTCCATGACTGCCAGCCTCCATCTTGGCTGGGTTATTTTGCATACAGCCACTCTGATTGGCTGGTGGGCGTGGATTAGGCATCCCATAGAAATGGTCAATTTCAATATTACTCTTTTATTAGATAAGATTGCAGAATGTGTGTGTGTGTGTATATATATATATATTGCAGTCTTTTAACATTACCAACTCTTTTACATAAAATGGTGCCTGATACACAGAAAATGCTACTTATCATTTGTTAACAAGCATGATTTGTCCTAGCTCTCGACTCTTTCCTACACAAATCTTCATTCCAATATTGTTTCTCATGTCTCCTGGCTGCCAATCATTTTAAGTCCCTTCTTGCTCTTCTTTTTCCAGTTTGTTGACATGGTCGAATGGATGTAATTCTATCTTAGTCCCTACTCTAAAAGACTCCTAACCTGCTTTGTACCACTGTGAATGCACTAGCATCCATTTGAGATGATTCTATTTTTTTAATTTTTAAAAATAGTTTTGTTATAAACTGAAGTGATATCTTATTTCTGATTAAATGATCATGACTGTGATGACAAAGGAGGTTGTATTTTAAGCAGTTTGAATGTTCTTAGCAAATTGTTTCTCTCTCATTCATCCAGGCGCAGCCAAGGGTCCCACTGCACTCTGCTCTTGACCTTCGGAGGACGCTTTGCTCCAGGTGATATAGCTTGGCTTCCTACAAGGTTGTGTCCCTTTGCAGTCAGGGGCTGTGATGTACAAACCTGAATGGCTAACCTTGGCAACTGGGGTCTCAAATGCTGGAAAAATGAGCAATGGATAATAATAGTTAAAACCTTTTTTTCTCTTCAGGGTGTGGACAATTTTTTTTCTAATATTTCTGGTGCCTAACTCAATCTCGAAGGGAAAGGCACTTCCTTACTTAAATATGTAGCATTGCAATTTAAAAAAACAGAGAATGGATATTTACAACACACTGAATAGCCTAGATGGGTGTCAGAAAATAGAATATCTAATTCTTAAATAAGTGATGTATGTGGTGATTTGAAATATGTATTCAAGAGACAGAGGAATAGAAGCCTCTTTTACAGAGCTATTACTTTCTCAATTATATGGCCAGCTGTAAATTCATTTTTCATCTTCATTGATCTCTTAATTGAATATAGAATTTGTTGAGAAACAGAATTATGCAAAGTCATTGATTACTCTCACAATTAATACATTTTTACAAAGACACTTTAAATATTGCTCTATTACTTAAGACAAAACTAATTGCTTTCATGAGAAAATTGTAAAAAAAATTGGACCATTTTCATTGTTGATTTTTACATGTAATTTGGGGCTATTGACAAAATAGGCTGTTTATGATTGGACCAGAACATGATCTTCACCTTTTAATTCATGCTGTTGCAGGTTTGAAAAAACAGAATTGTGATTTGTGATTTTGCTGAGTATATACAATTTTTGCTTAATGTAAAAACTTAAAAATACACTAGATTTTCTGTTGTTTATCCCCTGAAAATAGACTTTGGTAATTAGGTGTATAATATATATGGTATTCTATATATTTTTAGCAATTACAATTTTTCCTTTAATAAACAGCAATATTCAGTGCCATAATGCATATGTCTCTCTTGTAATTTCCGTGACTACTAAATGTCCCATTGGATGAAGGACTGAATTCCAAATTAGCTCCCAGCTCTGAAATGCTTAGGCTGTTTTGAATTTTTTACGTTTTAAATTAAATTGCATCACATATCCTTAAAATTACGTGCCCTTAGGCAGATATTCTGAAGATTACATTGTGAAATCAAAACATCTGCACATTTCCAAATTTTATACATCCTCGATTATTCTCTGGATAGGTTTTGCCTTTTACACATTTCTCCAAGGAGCAATTTGAAATTCAGACCTGCACACATTGCAGCCAATATAATAATGCAGACAAAAATCCCTTTGAACACTTCATGTTTACTTTGAAATAACTGTGTTTTTAGTACAGTACGGGTTGTCCCTAATTTACAAAAAGGTCACTGTAAAGTGCTGCTTGGGGAGAAAGGGGTGAAATTAATAATTAATTTGTTCATACAATTCACTTGACCTAATGTTTCCTGATTATGTTTTTTTGTATCATTCCGCAAAACCTATTTTTATTCATAATATATCTAAGCCAGTGTATTCAAAGTAGACTGAATTTTGCAAAAGTGAATAGTAGGAAGTGGGTAAATCTCTCTTCTTCTATTGCTATCCTGGTAACATATATTTTAAATGCACAACTTCCTAGGCCATTTCTGTATACTTCTTTGTGGAATTCTGTTTTACTCTTCTGAAACCTCAAATACCACAGCTGGTTTCATGCTGAACAGACACTGTTCTGCTCATTGACCCTACAACACTAACTAAGTTGTGGATGTCAACTTGCTGATGGAGGGAAAGCAAGGCACTTGACTTCAAGTCCACTAAATAGTAAATGACTTATACCAGACTAAGTCTGTTGGGAGAGTTACTTTTGACAATAAGTGACTTAAATATATCTGAGAACTGGAACATAGTGAAGAATATTGAGTTGAGTCACAAATAAACCATGTTAGACTATTTGAATAAATTATTTTTAATATTTTAAATTAAGGGATAACAAACCTGCGGTAGTGTATATTCAGTATGCTAATCTGAAGTGTTTAGTCCACGATTTTACATATGTACACAGGTAGCCACTAACCAGATTAAGATATAAAACACATTGCCCTGGCCAGTGAGATGTGGCTCAGTTGGTTGGACATCATCTTGTCCTGTGCATCAAGAGGTTGCTGGTTCGATTGAATATTGATGTTTTGCTCTTACATTGATGTTTCTCTCTCTCTCTCCCTATCCCTTCCTGTCTCTAATAAGGAATATAAAAACCTTACAAATAAATAAATAGATAGATAGGTGGCTGTTATTTGTAGTTGTCATAGCTTCTGTACAATGATAAACTTAGCCCCTAGGGTTCATATTGTCATCTCTTTAGTCGCAGTTAAGTAAACTTCATGCCATGAGTTTAATTGCCTTTTGAAATATATTCCAAAGACAACACTATGACTTGGTACTAAAGAAAAGTTATTATGTACAGAAATAGAGCAGTGGTCCAATATTTCTCAGTGACAAATATTCTTTGGAGGAAGAAGATCTTCCATTATTCTTGTTCTTTTTGGGGGGTTTAAAAAATCTAATTTATTTGGTATTTTTAATTTTTGTCTATGAAACATATAGGTACGTGATAAAATTCATTGTCTAAATAATTATAAAAGAGCTCTTTTAATAAGAACAAAACTAAAGCTAAATTATTAGGAAACATTGTGGCCATAGTTTGTCTTAGATTTTTTTCTCCTTAATGCTACATAAAATAATGATGCTCTGTAAAATATATGGCATCTTAAATTCCATGAATTACAGTGTTGCTCTCTGTTCTTTTAAGCCATTTATGCTTTTTAGTGCTTTGCACATTTCCCCTCCCTACTCCCTCAGGATCAGTTTGGGCTGTTGTCTTGGTAAAGAAATGTGGGCTCTCCGTTTGGGGATGCGAGTCTCTCTGTTTTCTAGATAGAGGTCATTTAGCAAGCTGAGGACTGTCTGTAAACAGCATTTATAGAATGAAAAATTGGAGGAAATGGGAAAGATAATGACAATCTTTCCCATTGGCTATTTTTCTGGATTCACCTTGCCCATTTTCAGTAATTGTTTCAGTTACTATCACAACCTTTTTTTGCTGACTTCAATTCTATGTCATTCATTTTCTGCAGTCAGTAACTTAACAAATGAAAAGGATCAAAGTTCATTTTGGGGGCTTATATTTCCCAGATATATTTTAAAGTCACGTTGCTCTTTTTCTACTTTTACAGCTCGCCTCATAATTTTTCTTCCTATGATGGTCCATGGAATGTGTACTTCCCACATGGTCTGCACAGCTGGCAATCAGTGTCAGAAATGTTTTCCTACTATTTACCTACATCCGGACCCAGTGTGGCCATCACGTAGACTTTTATTAATACCTCCCCTATATTTTTTATGTAAGTCATAAAAACAGTTTGACTTGCTGAACTCTATATAAAACTATTGATGACACATATCCAGTTTCAGCACTTAATTATTTTTCTGTAAAGAAATTGACACCTTAGTGAAGCTGGTGTGGCTCAGTGGTTGCCCATCGGCCTATGAACCAGGAGGTCACAGTTTGATTCCCTGTCAGGGCACATGCCTGGGTTGAGGGCTCAATCTCCAGTGTGGGGTATATAGGAGACAGCTGATCAGTAATTCTCATCATTAATGTTTCTATCTCTCTGTCTCTCTCTCTTCTTTTCTAAAATCAGTAAAAATATATTTAAAAATAAGAAATTGACACTTTAGTCCAGAAACTATATTTCAATACATTTCTTAAGAAGACAAAGATATTTTTCATGTTCAAAAAAGTAAAATAGCATACAGAGGGCCTTATTATTGTTCTTTGGTGGGTATTTTGTAATAGAGCATATTTAGCTCTTTAAAAATTATATGTTGTGGGATGTATGTTATCCCTAACCTTTACAATTGATCTACACATAAGATGCAGGTTTGAGGTTAAAGAAGATGCAAAATGATAATGAGGAATTATCTCTCTTTGTCCATTCTCTCCTCCTGCACAGTGTCACCTAAATGAAGTCTTTTATGCTAAGATGTCTAACTTTTGTATACTCCATATAATCTTGTTATTATTAGCTTGAATCATTATCAGTTGCAGTTTATGTAGGTGAAGGATGATCACAAATAACAATTTCACATGGTTCAACATAATACTTAGGAATAAAAGTAAAATTGTATAAAAAGTACCATAAAGAAATGATAAATACCAACATTTTAATTATCACAATGAACCAGAAAGCAAATAAGGGACACTTTGCTGTTCATACTGATGCATTATTATTATTGGATTTTATATCCATAACATAAAATAGCAATAATTTACATATATAAATAATTTATTAGTAATTAGGTTAATACCCCTAAAGTAAATGTTTATATGGCCAAACAATTCCTGCCAGAGTTGAGTATCTTCGTTCCTGGGGCCTCTAGTTGTAATTATAACTAGTATTGATCACTGTGTATGTCCCAGGTTTTGTTAAAAATTGTTTCACTTTTTTATGTTCTTTAATCGCACAACAATTTAATCATCATCATGATTTTGGTGCTTTGAGGTCCCTTCTATAAACGAGTAACTGCATTTCAGAGAAGTGAATAAATTTCTTAAGCCCACACAGCATGGTAAGCACCAGAATGTGATTTCAGTCTTGGACAGTCTGACTCCAGAGGCAGGACCCTCAACCCTGATGTCAGACTTCTCCTTTCTGACTTCCCATACCAGTTCCATCCACATATTCCAACTATAGCATACCATCTAAAATTGTTCTTTTCTTAGTGTTTCCTTCCTTTTCTATGAACACGAAAGGCCCATGATTATCACCGAGGCAAGCAAGGGAGGCTGGGAGAAGTCTCCCACAAGCATTGCGCGAAGTCATTTGCTGAGATTTGTGGTGAAGAGTAGTGTTCCCTTAGGGCACTGTGTCCCTGTGATCCCCCACATTGACCACCAGCACAGTGCGGCACATGGTGGGAAAAGATATGACAGACAGAAAAGACTGGAGGGTAAGTGGACGTCTTGGGAACATTCTTGAAACAAGCTGTCCCTCACCCCCACCAATCCCTGAAAGAGACAAGTAACTTTACATGGCTTGAAAGTTTCCTAATTAAAAAACAATCAAGACAGATACAATGTCACACTACCAAAAATACAAGCACGTATGCATCATTACTTTACTTCTTCAGTTTAAATTACTCGATAGCTTGTGGACTAAACGGACATATACTAAAATCAGATTTTTTCAATTCTTAATAATCCTCAGGACAAACTACACATAACAGAATATAAAATTTGTTATTAAATTTCACATCTTGTAATGCATACTCCTTCCTCCAGCAGCTTAAGAGATTTTTATACTTTCCTTCTGCATGTGAAGCTTATCCAGTATAACGAAAGTGCCTCTCTTAAACTTGACAATCCACAAAAGGGCATTCCAAGACTGAGATCCTGTGTGTGAGAGAGAATGTTTCAGCGTGTGTGAAAGAAGAATGCATTTCTTGGCTGCACTAGGTGTTCTCAGGAACTATCACTTTTCTTGGCTGTTAAATGCTTCTAACTGATTCGTGTCACCAATGTAAGTCATCCAAAGCCGTAACAACCATCTTAGCACATAGCATGCCTGGGAGATATTTTTACCGGGACACCCCCCATACCCCCACCCCGGGAACAATCCTGTAACAGGCGCCTGTTCCTGCAACATTTTCAGTAGCCTCCCGACACCAGTAAGGTTACAGCTTTTCATTTTAGTTTTTGTGTAGTTTTCAGTTGGAAGGATTTGGTTCCTAATCTGCCAGACCCTCAGGAATGTTACTCAGGTTGTCTCTTTTTTTTTTTTTTTTTTTTTCTGCAGTGACTCACTCAGGTCCTCTGGAGCCTGTGTTGTGCTTCTTTATGCATTGTATAACTTTTAGGTAATAGGATACTATTTTATAGGTATGGCTTCCTGCATCAATTCATGTCTGTATTTACTCTCCTATTAATTCATTTTTTCTAACACTACACTCTTAATTGGTGGTGGAGAGACTGCCTAAATTTAAGGGTTAGATATTAACGGCATGAGTATTATCTAAGTAAACTAGTTAAACTTCCCCTCAGTTTCTATCCAATGCTAAACGCAGCTGTGTTGGTAAACTTCCTTTGGGTTATCATCTAAGGATATTATAAAACTAAAATAGTTATTAAGCCAACTTAGATATTGTCAGCCGCCTGTCCGGAAGAATCAGAATTCAATAGTAAGCCCAAGAGATGAAAATACTTGCCTTCACACAGTTCAGTAACAGAAATTTTCTTTTCTGGAAGTAAAGGGACTGTGTTAATTGTTTGTAATATGCCTGACTGTAGTCAAATATTGATAAATAATATAATTAAAATTCTAGAGGGAAACAAAATAATCTATAAGACTCATAAAGATTACAGAAGCTATCAAAAAATAATATTACTCACCTAAGAGTATCACCATATGGCAGATTTATAGCCATTCATATTCAGAGTAAGTTCATTTTTTGTTAAGAATTAATTTTAATTATAGATAGGATGCTTGTCCATTTTTAAAGTTGCAGTAAAACAGAGGAATGTAATGACTGCTGGATAATATTTTGAAATAATATTTAATAGGTTTGCATTCTCAGTAATTACTTTTAAAGCACAAATCCTCCTTTATAATTAGGTAAGAAAACTGTAGGTTTGTCAGAAAGTGCTGACTACCTAAACCTTGCACCAAATTTATGGCAGAGCACATACATGACTATGGTTTTACCTGTGTGCTGTACTGCCTGCTGAATGTATTTGGTAAGATGGCTGAGTTATGTTCACTGACTCATGTAGCACCAAGGAAACTATATCCAGATATAAAAATTACTAATGAGACTTACTAGGTAGTTGGTAGCTGTATTACAAGGCTAACCCTCTTGTGGCTATTGACGATTTGTGTGTGTGTGTGTGTGTGTGTGTGTGTGTGTGTGTGTGGCGGGGGGTGAGGGGGATGGTGGTGAGGTGGTACAGTCTGGAACTTACACCTGATATTTTTCACAAACTTCCAATGAAACTATCATTTGGGTGTGTGCTCTTCTTCTGCTTTGCATCTTTTACTGTTAAATGAAGTGATTTGTGGAGCATATTATATCACATAAAACCTTTTTAATAATTTCAAACCAAGGTTCAATGGCTAATGTCAGTGGATATATAGCTGGCAAGAAGCCCCCCTTCACCCCAACTAACCAGAGCCATTTTACCTGATCTAGGAAAATAAGATGTTACCACGCAAGTAGAAATTAGCAGGTGGTATCTACAATAAGAAGACAATAGGATATGAGAGTTAAAACCCAGCTAATCAAAAATTCTCCATAAACACCAGTCACAATAAATAAACATTTTTGACAAACTCTCTGAACCAGAATTAATTATCCTTAAGTAAGCAATTTCAGGCATGATAAAATTCCCTATTTAGAAGTGTTAAGAAATTAGGGAAATAAATGAAAACAATAAAATATCAGGAAAAACATGAAATGAAAATTAAACAAACCTATAAATTAATTGAAGAAAAATTGATTTAATAATAGAATAACAAAGTGGAGTAAAATTAAAATATGTATATTATTTTGGACAAAAATGCAAATTTATTAAAGGGCAATTAGATTTCACCAATAATAGTAATAATGGCACTGAAAAATAATAAAAGAAGCAAAAATTTTTAAAGATTTAAAATTGATCAGAAAACAAATTCTATCTCTAGAAGATAGGACAAGAATTCATTATATTTTAATGAAACTGTGAAAATGAAAAAACAATGCTACATAAAAATTTTTAATACTGTAATCTAAAAATTATTTCTGGAAATAAAAGAAGACCTGACTTTTTTAAAGGGTCACTATGTACCTGAAAAAATTGACCTAAAGCTTTCAAAATCAAGAAATACTATGATAAAATGTTAATAATAAATGTAAGTACTCAAGGCCTTAGGGAAAAAAAAACATGAAGTCAGCTGCAGTGGAATGAAAATCTATTTGGCATTGGATGTAAATATACAAGTCAGAGAAACTTCAGCATTTTCAATAAAATAAAGGAAAGAAAGTGTGAAGAGAGATTTTATATCCAGCTAAGCTGTAATCCAAAAATTCTAGGCTAGAAAAGTTTTCAATATGCAAAAAAATCAGAGAATATGCATTTATGAAAAATACCACATAACTCACTCAGAGATTGGTTTATCCAATCAAGAATTAAAATGGATAATTTCCAAAGGGATTGATGGAGGGAATTGAATATATAAAATTGTAGACCTCATACTTAGACAAACATGGATTCATGTGTGAAAAGACAATATGTATAACAACACGGAAATATTACAGTGTAAAAACTGTGATGAGTGCGGTAAACAAAAAGAAAAATTAATGTAAATTTATTCATTGTCACAGTGTTAGTAAGTGGGCGTCAAATAAATCTCATGGAACTGAAACACAATATTAGATGCCACAGCAAGGAAAAAGGGACTGAACTGAAGGCCTTGTAGCTGTATTGGTATACATACAGAACCTCTGGAACAAAATACACACATCCTTTAAGACTCAAAAGAAAGCAAAATAAGTAAATTCAAGACTTCATTGTTAAAAAAAATCACATGAACCAAAATATCTTGTTAGCATAAGAACAATCGAATTAGTTATAGAAATAAATGTGGATGGGCTTCATCGAAGCATTAAAAAAATCAGAGATTTCCAATTAGCCTGCAAAACACAACCTCTAAAATGCCGAATATAAGAGATAACCCTAAAATGAAGGGAATCAGCATGGTAAAAAGAGTAAGGGAATACAAAGAAAACTGGAAATAGTAAGAAAGCAGGGGATTTAATTTTCATATCAGGAAAAATTCAGACTGACTCGCATTAAATGCTACAAGATTCATAAGCCATTTTGTTATGGAGAAATGCGTGGATTGCCTTTCTCCTTTGCTAGTGGGAGCGGGATTCTTGGGGTGCCGCTAAGATAATTTCTGGAGGTCCCCATGGGAGGATGTGATGTGGTATAAAGCTTTATTTGCATGGAATTATATCCCTTGGTTTGCAATGTCCTCTTTCCCTTAATCCAGTCCTGGATGATGTGCTACCTTAGCTGGGGATTCAGTAGAGCTAGAAGCAAAGCCAGAATCCAGAGCTTCTGTTCCATGTTGGAGCTGGGTTCAGCGTAGCATTAGGCTAGTTACAGTCTATGAGACCATTGTGCGTGAGGTCCACATGGCTGCCATGTGGGTGAATGCAGGAGCATGAGAGCCCTGTAAGTCAGGAGTCAAGGCGGGGGGGCGGCAAGCAAGAGCAAACCAGGGGAGCCAACTCCTTGTTTAGAAGCTTAAATACCTTAGATTTTCCCGTGCTTGCCGTGGCTAGGCCCACTGTGACCTGTTTCCAGGTGTGACTGACAAGAATATACCGTTCCTGTGTCACCCCAGACTTTCCTGGGCATGCACCTAAACTGTAGCTTCCTGGCAAAGCTGCACGAAGGGCATGCCCAGGAAAACTCAACTTCCTCTCTTGCACCTTCTTGACAGGAAATAGCTTTGCAACTTGAAAAGTTGGGTTCTTACCCGCCCATAGAAACCTACACATAGGAACCTATATCCTTGATGATTACATTTGAAGGGTCTGTGATAAAGACATTCATGGGATGTAGAAGAGAAAGAATTTATAATTATGATTTTTCTAAAGTTAAGTACTAAGGAAAGGGAGGTCGGGCTGAGGGGAACAGTAAGTCAGGTTTAGTTACCACTTAGATATATATCAAACTGATCTGCATAAAGAAGGCAAAGGATCATCCAAGAACCTTTTCATCTCAGCATTCTGACCGTTCACTCTCAGTGAGGTGCATTCTAAGCATGAAAATAATTGTACAGTAATATTAAATTTTTCTTAGTTGCTTTATTGTTATTACTGTTATGGAAACAGTGATTTTGTTACTAATTTGGGTTCATTGTAAGATTGAGAAAGTGGTAACTAACTGCAAAATGTGTGTAGTAGGTGGCAGTTGAATCCTGGGATGAGATGAGGCAGTAATCGAAGACATCATTGGGAAAATGGGGGAAGTTTTGGCAATAATATCATTGTTAAATTCCTTGTACTTGATGACTGTGTTTTGGTTATGTAAAAGGAAGTCCTTGTTTTTTAAAACATCCTGAAATATTTATTTGTGAAATGACATGGTCTGCAATATATTCTTAAATTTCCAGAATTGTGAATGGGAGAGAGAGAACATAAATTTGGCAATGCTAATAATACTAATAATCTGATAAATCTAGGTAAATTGTTATCCATTTTACTATTCTTTGACTCCTTTGTAACATTAAAATAAGTCAGTGCATTACAGACAAAATTGCTGAAATAATTATTTTTTAAATAAACTGACAAAATTGCCAGTTTAGATACTGTTCTTCTAGGTTTATTAAAAAAGAGACATAACCAAAATATGGAACTCAAGTCTTTGAGTTGTAAAGTAGGCTCTTAAAACTCATAGGGGAGATGTTGGTCTTAAAGAAAAAAGCTCTCTTGCTGGAGAGAATGTTTTGATTTTGGGAAACTTCTCATTGAGTTTTCACTCTATTTGATTCCTAAATGCTATGATTTGATACATGCATGCTGTGCCCTAAAGCACAAGTGTCATATTTTGGATTGCCCAACTTTATTGGTGTGGAACACCAATGCTAATATAGACATATATTTATCTATAAACAATATACATATTTGATAGTATTATATTATTTACATTGACATTTTAATATCAAAAATACAATTATAAAGAAAATAATGGAAAAATAGAAGTAAAAGGTCACATGGGGTTCATTTTCAGTGTCCTGTTTTGGAGACTAAATGCTAGCTTTGGAATACTATGCAACAATGAGGGACTTTGGTTCACAGCTACAAGTGAGGAAAACTTAAATGCCTGGTAAAGTGTAGAGAACTGGGAGAAGCAGCCATAGATTTCATTACTGCTGGAAGTTTCTGAAGGCACTCTCTCAGAGCAGAACTTTGGTGGGGTAGATTAGACAAAGAAACACCAAGTTCTTTTGGCAGAAAACAAGAGTGCTTAGTTTCCTGCCTATCTTTAGCTGGTATAACCAACAGGAAACAAGGGGTAATTCCCAGAAGCTGCAAGTTCCATCCTGAGCCAGAAAGTAGAATAACTATGAAGAAGTGAGCAATATGAAGGCATTGGCTTAAGGGATCCATGTGGATGAAGGAAACACAGTGTCCAGGGTCCAAGGATTGCAGCCAAAAGGCCAATAAATGTAAACAGGAATTCACAGAGGAGTTTACTAGTAAGTTTTCATTTTCAATGGAAAGAATTTCACTATCAAAAACCAATTCACTTAGTTTTCCTGAAGTCAAAGAAGTAATTTTTCTGTTAGCAGGAAGAACAAAATTAAAAGTTAATATTAAATTTTTATGATATAGTTACATTGTGGATGATTAAAATTGTTGTGAAAAGTCCCCATCTATTACCTGAAGAAAATTAATATTTTCTTTACTCCTACTACCAGAAAAAAATCATCAGTGATTTCATGAAAACATTCCTCCATTCGTTGAAATAATAAAAACAAATGTCTTACATTTATACATAAAAAACATAGTATTTGATAAATATTGACAGAGTGCCTACTTGTTCATGACTCTGTCCTAAGTGTTGGAGATCCTGTGATAACAAGATAAGAAGAATAATTCCTACTCTTTGTTCTAGCAGATTTGTTAACCAAACTTCAAGAATACTGCTTCAATTCAATTGTTAAATATGTTTTGACAAATGAAGGGCAGCACATATTTAAACTTCTTAGTCTCAGGAAATTTCTTAATAATATTGAGACTATATTGCTTCTCTAAGCAGAATAATATAGTATATCTCCCTCACTCTCTCCTTCCATCTTAAGAAAAAAAATTCCGGGATGTTCAGGAATTACTCCTGTCAGAGGATATTGCAGATAGGTAATTGGGAAGGGTACCAACATGGATTTGGTAATCCAAGCTTTGGCCAGTTTAATACCATGTTCAATTAAAATACCATGTTTAAGTACATGATTACTCTGGTTACCATGGACATGGAATGCCTTGGTTTGTTGATGTTTTATTTAAACATT
This sequence comes from Murina feae, assembly GCA_004026665.1. Taxonomy (NCBI): domain Eukaryota; kingdom Metazoa; phylum Chordata; class Mammalia; order Chiroptera; family Vespertilionidae; genus Murina; species Murina feae. The sequence goes on from PVJC01009702.1 coordinate 24,441, forward strand.
TTAAATTTATTTTAAATCTACTATGTTTGACCTACATTCTGATTTTCAAAATGGTTGAATTTATGCTAAAAATCACGGATAAAAAATTAGATTTAAACAATTCTTAAAGTGACTATCAAAAAATTAAATAACAAGGCTTTAGATAATTCTATAGTAAAGCTTCTGATTTATACAAGATGAAATTGAAGAATCAAATTAAAAGAAAATATATTTAAGTAAATTATATTGAATAACTAAGGAAAATCACCAACTTATCTATGTATATAAAAGCCTAATATGCAAATAGACCTAATGGCGGAACAACTGAACAACCAGTCACTGTGATGTGCACTGACCACCAGGGGGCAGATGCAGAACATGGTGGGCATCAGAAGTAGGTGGCAGAGAGCAGAACATGGTGGAGTCAGCTGTGGCAGGATGGTGGAGCAGGTGAGTGGGAGCACCAAAGGTGGGGCGATGGTCGCTGTCATCGGGGTGGTTACTGAAAATTCTTTGCTCCTGTGCACCACCTTCCCACCTGACGCTCACACTTGCTGCTGGTGCCAGCTTCACTTGTACCCACTGCTGGCATCTGGTGCCAGCCCCAATAGCTCGGCACCATCAGCAGGTGTGAGAAGTAGCTGCTGGCCCCAATAGCCCCTGAGGGCTTCTCCACCTCCCCTGCTCCTGAGGGGAGATTGGGGCAGCAGCCACAGCTTGTGCCTGCTAATGGCGCTGGCTCTGCTTGTACCCACTGCTGGTGCCAACCACAATTAATCTGCGCCATTAGTGGGTGAGAGTGGGACTGGCACCATCAGTGCATGGGAGTGGTGGTGGGAGTGGGGCTGTTAGAAGAGAGGGGACCAGAGGCCGCAGTGGGAGAGGCCACGCTGGGGTGAGGAAGATGGGCTGAGATCCACCCCTGTGTCCACTGCACCCTTGCGGTCCACAGTTCTTTCTAAGGTGCACAAATTCATGCACTAGGCCCCTAGTATTATATAAATAGACATCTTGAATAATTCACATAAGGCTTCTTTAAGACAACAATAACATGAAAAGAAGAAAAGGGCTGAATGCGAATAGATCATCTATGTGTTCTCATGGAGGAATTATGTTCAACAGTGGAATATATCAAGTTCTAAATGTCTTGTCGGTTTCAGGCAGAAATTATACTACCTATAAGCAACCCTTTGGAGATCTGTCAAATTAACTCAAAGTAATTTTAATATTATGTTGATTCAATTTCCTTTCAAATTTGTATATCCTGTTCTTTGCTGCTCCCAATTTATTTTATGGATTTTTAATGTGAGTTATTAACTTTTTCTTGGCAAACAATTTCCTTTTGCTCACATTCCACTCTTTTATCATAACTTTAAGCTTTTGGTTTATTGATTTATTGCTTTATATTTTTATTAGGTTCTATTTTAAAAAGACTTAAGGGAGGTTTCTTCTGCTTCTTAAAGTTAACTTTCAGACTTTGTTACTTATCAAACATTTGCATCCTATGTTCCTTCGAAAATGGGTACCCATGTATGCATATGTATGGAGGTATGTATTTATCATAAGGTTATTTGGCTGATTACCACCTTTTCTTTATATTTCAATCATGCTTAATTTGGGCAGCTCGTAAACTTTCTAATTTTTCTGACATAGTTTAATAACTTCCCAATCTTAACTTTATTTTGTTTCTTTTATTAATTCAATTGTTCATTAAAGAGAATGGATTTGAGTACATTCTTACTGTGCTTTGCATGTCAGTCACCGTGCTAACTCTGGAGAGTCAGCAATGATATAGAAGAAAAAAACAAGTTAAATAGATCATATGTTAGATAGTGAAAAGACCAAAGGGAAAAGTAAAGAAAGAAAAAATGAGATTTAATTTTATTTGATTTTTGAAATGCTCAATTTCCTATGAAACATCAGAAAACATCTAACATTTGTCTCAAATTAGGTCTTATTTTGAAAATTATTATTTTGGCACAAGATTTGCAATATAGAAATAGATTTCCCTTTACAGGTATATACAGTGAAAAACTTTTACTTCAAAATGGAAGAATACGTGGTCTCACTGAAACTTCCTCACACAGCTTTATCTAACCTTAATTAAATATACAAGTAGAACATAAATTTATTGAATATTTTATCAGTTATACAATGGAAAAATGAAGCAAAAGATTAATTTTTAGTAATTTTTGAGCTTCTTTTGCTACAAAAGGGAAGAGAGGGAAGATTTTTTTTTTTAATCCCTCAGCCATCTGAGTCAATATTCTAAATAGATGAAAGCTTAACTTTCAGTAAATTTGGTCCCTTTATTTGCATGTCAGGTTTTCAAAGCATGAGGTGATTTCTTTTTTTAACAAAGATAAGCTGTTCTTCAACTTCTATTACTGTTATTGTTGTGTTCCATCGTAGAGCCAATGGCGCTGTTTTCAAGGTACAATGCCACTGCACTCCAAATTCTCCTTAAAGATTATTTCTGGTCCAGCCATCTCTGCACGCAGTATGAATTCCTACTATGTGGAAGGAGCTCTAGTAAGTGTTTATTTAGCAAAGGGACATATACAGAGAGCATCTCTCAGTACTGAACACTCTGCTGGATGATATAAATACAATGTTCAGAATGGAAACTCAGTTCCTGCCTCACAGAATGTAGAGTACTTTGGTAGACAGACATTCTGACATAATGCCTAACAAATTAAGGCCTATGAAAATTAAAAAGTGACCGGACTCAGTCAGTAATATCAGGAAAGAATTAAGTTAAATGAAAGTAAGATAAATTCCTGAACTCAGCAATCACATCCATTGTTGGAAATATTTCTAAAGACTTGTTTATAGAAATGTTGGTGCCACTTAGAAAGACAGAAAGTACAAGAAATTGACAGGGAAGTGTTGTATGGAAAATTACCTAGTACCTGCTCATGTATACTAAGCAAGCTATTCTAGAGATCATGGAACAGACTAGAGTAAGATGCTAAGAATACATGCTTTATTTAATTCATTTCTTAGAGCAAAGCAAGGAGAAGAAGATAGGGTGAGTTAACAACCTTACCATAGGGTGTAAGAAAATGGAAAGATTATGTTACCTGAATTCTATGTTACGTAATACCAGAGGCTCAGTGCACAAAAATTTGTGCACTTGGCAGGGGGTCCCTCAGCCTGGCCTGTGCCCTCTCATAGTCTGGGACCCCTAGGGGGATGTCCACCTGCAGACGTGCCTGGCCAGCCTGGATGAGGGGCTGATGGCTGTTTGCAGGCTTGCCAAGCCCCCCACTGGGGACCTTCAACCCATGAGGGTGTGGCCAGCCTGGGTGAGGGGCTGAAGGCCATTTTTAGGCTGCCCACAGTCCCTTTGGGGTTCAGGTCCCTACTGGTGTGCCTGGCTAGAAGCAGGTATCTGGGATTTATTCAACTTCTATAATTGAAACTTTGTTGCCTTGGTCCCCTGCTAGAAGTCTGGGATGCCCCTGGCAACCCAAGGTCCCAGCCTGGCAGGTATCTGGGGTCTATTTATCTTCTATAATTGAAACTTTGCTTCCCCCATTGCCCAGGGCAACTCCAGCTCCATGTCTGCTATCATCTTAGTTGAGTTAATTTGCATATTTGCTCCTAATTGGTTGGTGGGTGTGGCTTGTGGGTGTGGTTTGTGGGTGTAACGGAGTGAGGGTTAATTTGCAGATTACTCTTTTATTAGATTAGATTCTTAGGTCCCATCTCTCTCGGTGCACCAATTATTCCCCAATGATGGTGAGATGATAAGGAACACACTTAAGGTTAAAGAAGGGATTTTTCAGTCAAATTGCACCTGGAGCCAATCTGTTTTTCACCATGCACATTTACCAAAGTTGCTTCTCAGTGCGCCTAATGAATAGCTCTCAGTATCATCTGAGCTTCTTGGCAGAACATGAGGCACGAGAGAGACTATGCCAGGTTAAAAATATTGTGAAGGCAGGATACAGGAAAACATAGTTTCCTGGGTCACTGGGATGTGGGAAAGCAGCTTACAGAGGATGGAGCTGGTTTTTTTGTAGTAGATAGACAGCATATTACTATATTATCTTACAGAGAGAAAAAGAAATGATGGGGGATGATGCATTTTAATTTTTTTATATTTGGTAAAAAAACAGTTGAGGAAATAACAGTCTGATTATTTGTGTTTTCTTTGAAGTAGAATGACAAGAGTGTTGTTTACCTGCCTTGTAAAATGTATTGATTAGTGGTGAGGGTCGTGCTCAGGATAGTGATTATGAATTTAGGTATTACCATTCATTCTGTGATTGTGTGAGAATCACAATTGTATAAAATTTTATTGTATAAAACTGGGTGTGAGAATCGATTAAATCGCTAGCTTTTCTAGAATGAAAATATTGCCAGAAAACATGAATGAATACAAATGAATTAAATTTAAATTATCCTCAACAGAGTGATGAGATTACAGCTATAGAATCTAAGTTAGAGACTAAAATTAATAAGGTAAAAAGATTTATAAAAATTGAATGGGTTAATTGGCTCATGGTCTTCAAATTTCAGATCCAAAATAGTTCAGAGGATGAAAATTTTCAGAAAGTAACTAAAAATAGTCTCTGAACTGAGTGCAGTAGAAAGTCATTAGAGATTAGGATAATATAAAAGTGATAAATCTGTGTGCTGGTGAGTCATGCAGGTAGAATCCATTCAGGATATGGCATGCTTTGTGATAGGGATTGATTTTTGAAAGTGAAAATAACCTTGAATTCTTTGGAATAACTTATTAGGTCATGATGCACTATACTTTTAAAAGTCACTTCTTTTTATTATTGGAGGATTACATGGGTGAAATTCCTACATTGCAGGTGGGAGTGGGGTTCTCACGATATCTTGAGAAAAATAATTTTCTAAGACTTGCACGGTAGAATGAGATGTGGTAGGAAGGTTTATGCCCATGAAATTATATCTCTTGGGTTGCAAAGTTCCATTTCCCTTAAGCCAGACCTGGAAACTATGCAGCCGGGGCTTTAATAGAGCTCAAAGCAAAGCCACTGCCCAAAGTTTCTGTTCCATGGCCAAAGCATCAGGCTAGCTGTAATCCATTAGTCCATTGTCTGTGAGTCCCAAATGGTCATGAGCCATGTGGGTGAATGCAGGGGAGTGGGCCCCTGACTACAAGAGAACCAGGAGGGCAAGAGGGCTAAGAGGGAGAACTGCTTTTGTTCAGGAGTTTCTGTGTCTCAGATTCTGTGAGATGCCCTGCTCCCAGGTGTGGCTGCCAGCCAAGCACCTTCCCATGTCACCCAGACCTTACTAGGCACGCATCTATTGTCCAGTCCCTTCCCACAGAGACCTGCTGGGAACAGACCTGGAGAGCGTTAAACTGCAGCTTCCTGGCAAAGCTATACGAATGGCATGCCTATTTTATCTGGCCTTCCATTACTCCTTTAATGTTAATTAATAACCAGGTTATTGACTCTTGATACATATCTATTGATATACCAAAATATTGATATATATTAGTATACCAAATATTGTGTTTTTCCATTTTTTTTCCATAAATGATACTGGTCTGTAATCAGTCGATACTTTATTTGTATTTCTTTTCTTTTTTGAAATGTCTAGTGTCAGTTTTATATTGGCTTCATAAAATAAAATGGTTTCCTTCCTCTTTCTATTAAGTTTGCATAAATTGGTCTTATTTCTTTTTTAAAATGCTTTACAGAATTCATAATTGCAATTATATGTGCCTGTAGTTTCATTTGTAGAAAATTAAAAAAAAATTAAGTTCAATTAAAAAAGGAGTAAGGCTATTAGGATTTTTTGTCCATCTTTTGTCTGCTTTGATAAGCTGTTTTTTAAACATGTTTGTCCATTTCATCCAGCTTGTTCATCAAGTTTGGTATCGTAATGTTATTTATAATTATTCTTTCCATGTCTATAGTGTCTATGGTAATAATCTCCTCTTTCATTTCTAATATTTATAATTTATTCTATCTCTCTTGATTAGTCTAGCTAGGATTTTTATAGACTTTATTGGTCTTTTCAAACTGTTTTTTTTTTTTTTTTTTTTTTTTTTTTTTTTTTTTTTTTTTTTTTTTTTTTTTTTTTTTTTTTTTTTTTTTTTTTTTTTTTTTTTTTTTTTTTTTTTTTTTTTTTTTTTTTTTTTTTTTTTTTTTTTTTTTTTTTTTTTTTTTTTTTTTTTTTTTTTTTTTTTTTTTTTTTTTTTTTTTTTTTTTTTTTTACTTTCTGTATTTTTTTCTTACTGGTCTTTGCTCTTATTTTTCTTTCTTATACTTAATTGGATTCATTTTGCTCTCCTTTTCTATGTTTTTAAGATGGAAGCTTAGATAACTTATTTTAGACCTTCAGTTCTAATTTAAGTACTTAAAGTGATCAATACTCTAAAAAGTATGGTTTTAGCTAAATTCAACATCTTTCTGAAAGGTTAACATGGTTGGCTAGCATGGTGGTGCATATGGGCAGGCTAAATAGCCGTCTCAGAGGGTGATGAAGAACATTTTAAATTATTTAAAGAAAGGAATTGGGGAAGGGGGTATCCAAAGAGGAGGGCAGCAGAGCACCAAGCCAAGGGGACATCGGATCGACGATGGCAGCACCCAGAAGCTGAAGCTTCACCCTTACATGCAGTCACTGGGGGAAACTTTTGTTGTCTGTGGTCCTGGGGGCCGAGCTGGTGAGCTTGCAATGTGAGGGGAAGGCCGATGTCCGATCAGGTGTCCTTAGGACAGTTTCCGTTCCTTACGTGGTCTGCCGCCTGGTGTCCAGCAAAGCTTTCCTGGTCTTTTGTTCTCCTGTGGAGGGAAGCTTGCCAATGGCCACTAAGGATTGTATTGCCCTACAGTCCTAACACTTTCCATATATTACATTTGAAGTGTCATTGAGTTAGTAACATTTCCTAATCCCTTGTTTTATGTGTTCACCAACGATGCATTATTTAGAAATGCATTTTAAAATTTCCACTTATTTGAAGTTTTTCTAAATATCTTCAATATTTCTGTTCAGAGAACATACTATTCTAACTCTAATAATTTTTTTTAATTCTTATTTTATGGCACATTGTGTGGTCTATCTTTGTGAACATACAATATAAATATGAAAAGTGACTGTATTCTACAATTGGGAGGGGCAGTGTTTCACAAACATTTCTCTTACATTCCCTTTTCAGCATTCAGTAGGAGTACACCACCCACAGGGATAACTCCAGGTAATGGTTTTCTTTATGGAAGTGGATATCAAGATTTTGTTCGGAAGGTGTGGGCAAAGTATTAGAGAACATTGTTGCATGGTACAAGTATTACCGTAAATTTTACTGCTGAAACCAAATGATTACTTACATTAAAGCTCTGTTTTACTGGGTGTAAATTATTCTTTTTTATTAGAAAAATCACATAATTAAGAGCAATTAAAGTGCTCAATCCTATGAGGGTCAAAGGGAAAATGTCCAGTGCAGGTTAATCCTCTTGGTTGCTCTCACCCTCCACGTGTGTCTCCTGAACCATCACAGGCTCACGGGGAGGATGGGAACACACACAGAACCAGTCAGCTTTCCTCTGAGATTAAGACATTGGTGACATGTCTGTGAAGTTTTCTTTATTTTACTATCAAATTTCAACTTCACCTACTTTTGCCACACCCTGTATTGGTTGAACGAATGAACTCAGGGTAGTTGATTGAAGGATACCATTAATTTTTCATCATCATGAAGTTGTGTGTATACTGAAGCTTTTTGGAAATATTTTTTCCTGTTAAGGCAAAAAATAATCAGCCCATTTTAAATTTACATTTTACCAAATAGTATAATTCAAAGCCTACACTGAATTTAGATGATGAAAATAATTTAGTCATTCTAATCTTAGTCTCTATAAAATAAAGTTTTCACTCAGAGTTGGGCTCTGCATGTGTATGAAGGGAAAGATGATCAGATACCATAAATTAAAATCACATTCCAGCAGAACATTCTATTTTGGAACCACATCATATTTCTTTCTGAAATGGTTTTTAGAGTTGTCATTGAATATGTATGCTACACGACCGAAATAGCCTCTTTGTGATTTAGAGGAACAAAAGCTCGCGATGGATCAACTTGTTGTTCATTTAATGTTTTATTGTGATCTTAGCTTATTATAACACTCTATAAAATGTATTTATTTTCTAACTGTTATAAATAAAAGGCAGTGTGTGCTCGCATCTCACATACAGATAAGTTATGATTGGAGTCTCACTCAAAGACATTCTGTGCATATGATAAGTAGGAAATTATTAAAACTTATTGGAAAATTCAACTTTAATTGTTAACATAATCAGAAATCTACTTTTTATGTAAAAGGCTGAACGACCAGCCGACTGTCTGACTGGCTGACCAACATGGTAGCTATGATGCTCATTGACCACCAGAGAGCAGATGCTCAACACAGGAGCTCCCGAGTGACAGCAACTTTGCAGAGCGCCCTCTCGCACTCCAGGACTCCGTGAGGGATGTTGGACTGTTGGCTTTGGCCCAATCCCACAGTCCAGGCTGAGAGCCCCCACCTTCCGGAGGACCCTGCTCATTCCACAGACATCCTTTGAGCCCCTGTGCTGCCCCAGGTGCAGCTGACCACAGGAGGGGCCATGGGGGGTTGGCTCCAGGGCATGTCTAGCCCATCTAGCCAAGTCCGGCCCCCAAAGCCACCTTCTAATTAATTTCCTTTCAATGTGCATGAATCTGTGCACCAGGCCTCTAGTTTCTAAACAAAAATGCCCTAGGCACAAATTATTTACACTTATTTTAGATCATAGCTAACAAAAATTCACTTACAAAGCCAGTAACTATTTTTTCATGATTATTAAGTTTTAAGGGAAAAGAGAGACACATTAAAGCTTACCAATAAGGTACTGTTTTAAAATCTGAATAAAGTTATCATATCCAGATGACAAATTAAGTGTGTACAGTTATGTATATTTGTATGTAAACTCATGGGGTAAGAATCAGATAAGTAGTAGAATAAAACCTAGAGCCTGCCCCTCTTGTTATTTTCTAGAATTTAGTTTTGCCATTCACACGGCCATTGTCTTGGTTACTGGTGTTCATGCAAGCCATGGTTACCCTCATATCTTCAGTCCTCAGCAGAATTCCTTGGGTGTAGCCTCTCCTTAGAAGTTAATCCATATTATTTAAGGGTCTTCTCAAATTCACTTTTGCAGAATGAGCTTCCCTGATAATTCTTTCTAAAATATCAACTCACCACCCCAGCAGGTTTGGCTCAGTGGATAGAGCATTGGCCTGTGACCTGAAGGGTCCTGGGTTCCATTCTGGTCAAGGGCACATGCCCAGGTTGTGGGCTTGATCCCCAGTAGGGGGTGTGCAGGTGGCAGCCAATCAATGATTCTCTCTCATCATTCATGTTTCTATCCCTCTCTCCTTCTCCCTTTCTCTCTGAAATCAATTAAGAAAAATAAAATAAAATATTAACCCACCAATTGCCCCACCTGGTTTTTCATACCAGCACTTGCAGCCACCTTGCATAGTACATATGGATTTGCTTATTCATCATTGTCTTCCCAAACTGGAAAGTATGCACTAGGAGAGCCAGGCTTTTTCTTGGTTCTGTTGTATTCTGGCACCCTCAGAACCTGGTTAGGTACTCAGAAATACAGGGTATGGCAAAAGTAGGTTTAAAGTGATTCAGTTGGAAAACAGTATAATCCTATATAATAAAAGACAAATATACAAATTGTCCAAATGGCAGAACACCCAGTTGCTATGATGCACACTGACCACCAGGGGGCAGACTATCAATGTAGGAGCTGCCCCCTGGTGGTCAATGCACTCCCACAGGGGGAGCGCCGCTCAGACAGGAGCTGAGCTCACAGCTGGCAGGTGGAGTGGTAAGGAACAAGGGGTTCCAGACTGAGAACCCTGAAGAGTCCTGGATGGTAAAACGGTGCAGCCCGGGCTGAGACACCAACCCTCCTCCTCTCCTACCCATGCACTGGGCCTCTAATAAATAATAATACAAGAATAAACTGTTTCACATACTCATAACTGTAAACTTACTTTTGCTACACTCTGTATTAGTTGAATGAATGAACTCAGAGTAGTTGATTAAAGGACACAATTATTTTTTCACCCAGAGAGAAAGATTCATTCTACCAGGGACTATGTATACTTTAACTTCCTAAACCGGCAGCACATTCTCCAGTTCCTGCCACCACTGCCCAGCAGGACTCACACTTGCAACCTCTTCCGAGCTCCCCTGAGATCTTCCTTCCTGCTGCCTGACGTGACCAGCCTTCTTTTCCGTGATAAAGTTTTCCTGTTTAATAACTACTCATACTGCATGGCCCCTGAGGTTTCACTGTGCCGCTCACTGAATCTCCCCACCAGTTCAGACTCTTTTCTATCCCTGCCCGACAGTTCTGTCAGTTGTTAGAAGAGTTTCATGGCTCCCCCCCTTTTGGTGTTAGAAGCAGTCCTCTGCTGCTGTCTACTGTTGATTTACAGCCCATTCTGCTGCTGTGTCAGATTTTTAGTGTATTTTGAGATTCTGTGTTTATGCCTTCTTCACTTAAGTAAATAAATATAATTTTTGCCTTCCTTCAGTACAGTGATCCAGAGTCTCAAAGTATTTGTATAATACTTCAAGAAAACAGGTATAGCTTGTATTTGAAAGCAATTGCTAACAGTAAAAATACATCTATATATATTTTTTTCTATTTGGTTAAAAAGAATACATTTCATTAAATGACAATTCCCTTTGCATTTATGTTTTGGGGAAGAGCGCCTAGTCTCTGACCCCAAGAGAAAACAGTTTGTCTTCTCCCTGTAGCCTCAGGGAAAACCTTTTATCAAAGGTATTAGGTCCACCATAAACTCACTTACACATCCCTGAGATTATCTCACCAAATATTGCACCCAAGCATCCAAGTTACAGTTCCTATATCTCCTGAGGTAGTCAGTCATATTCTATCCCTAATTTAATTTAACTTACATTGCTTAGACTCAGTCATGGATGGGAACATCCTATAGAATAAAAACCTAATATGCTAAGTGTCCAGTCAACCAGTCAGCCATTCCCCAAAGTGTAATATGCTAATGATATGCTAAGGCCGCCACTCAACCACTCGCTATGACCTGCACTGACCACCAGGAGGCAGTCGACCAGTCACTATGACATGCGCCGACCACTAGGGGGCAGTCATTCCAACTGGTAGGTTAGCTTGCAAGATGGGCTGGACACACCTTGGAGTCCTCCGTGGTCCCTTCCCTGCTGGCCAACCTTCTGGATCCCTTCCCGACCCCAATCATGCATTGGTGGGGCCCCTTGGCCTGGCCTGTGTCCTCTCACAATCTGGGACCCCTCGAGGGATGTCAGAGACTTGGTTTTGGCCCAATCCCATAGGCCAAGCCAAAGGGTGAATTTGTGCACTGGGCTTCTAGTCTCTAATAATAAGAGACAACAATAAAATAACAATCACTAAACATATACTACCTAGACAAATTGCAGCCTTTATGTATTCAGCATCTCATAAATGTTATTCTATTTACATTCACTAAAATATGGGGGCAACAGCAACTGATAAGTAGGGATAAAGGAATTAAGTAATTCAAAGGGCAAGCAGTTCTTAAGTGCTTAATTGAATCTAATTGCTCTCCTTCACTATGCTAATGAACCCTCCTGCTCTGCTCCTAAAGTTCACTCAATCAAAACAAATCTGAATGCCTCACCCTTGCTGAGCTCACATGCTAATGAGCTGCCCCAAGAATCAGAAGAGTTGATCTATGTAAATTGGCAACCCAGTTGTGGATGAGAATTAGCATTAGCTTTGGGTTTCAATACACTTCTTCACTGGAAAGAGGAAAGATGTTGGAGCACCTGCCCAAGTGTACTTCATTCCTTTTGAGAGATTTTGGGAGAACAAAGCAAGTCTAAGTGTCTTGCCTTTCTTGTAAGCATTGATTCCACTCATCTGTACTGGTTCCAAATGGGTGCATTCTGTCATCCAGCTTCAATGGAAAGTGAAAAGCTATGAGAAAAGCTAAAGAACATGAAAACTCCAAATTGAACTAGTATAAGGTGACCAGGCGCCCCGCTTTTGGCGGGACAGTCCCGATTTTTAACAATTTGTCCCATGTCCCGTGGCATTTTAAAAAAGTCCCAATGTTTCAAAAGAGACATATGTACTACTCTTTGTAATATTTTAAGTAATAATAATAATAATAAAAAAGACACCACCCCCCCTTGCCGGTCAATGTTGTCCCACTTTACCAAATGTTAAAATCTGGTCACCTTAAACTAGTAAGAAGAGAGAAAGTATTCATTTAGAATATTTTATACCTGAGAGCAGACTTTTAGCGAAATCTTGCTTTTCTTTTTTGTCTTGACAAAACAACAGTTGCATCATAGCAAAAAAAGTTTAGCTAAACTGTTATCGCTGGGGAGTCCTCTGCTTCACCACTTGTTGTGGGTGGAAGTGGGCTTCTTGGGGATGCCATAGGAACAAGAATTTCCTGAGGGCCCGATGGAAGGATGAGGTCTTCTGGAAAGCTTTATTTTTGTGGAATTTAACCCCAGAGTTTCCAAGATCCGAGTTCCCTCCATCCTGCCATGGGAAAAGTCCCATTTTGTCTTCAGCAGAGGAAGGGTTAAAACCATTGCCCAGAGTTTCCACTCCACATTTGCACAGTCCAGTCCAGCATGCGGTTAGGTTAGCTTGTGTTCCCAGCTGCAGTCCCACACATGTATGGCCCAGATGGCCACGGGTCATGTGGCTTCTAGGGCCACATTGCTGTGGGGGGAGCACAAGTGAGTACAAGGAAGCAGGAGGGAAGCAAAAGGAACAAAAACAATTCTTTGTCTGGAGACTGTGTACTTCCAATGTTTGTGGGCTTGCCTGGGGGTCCACCTTTCTAGCCAATGATCTTTGTTCCAGGTTAGACTGACAGGCAAGCACCTTCCCTGAGTCACCCCAACTTCACTGAGCATTCGCCCATCTCCCTCCTCCCAGTGATCTGCAGGGAATGGACTCGTGGTTCCCTGGGTGTGTGAAACTTCAGCTTCCTGGTGAAGCTGCCCAGATAACCCTGCTTATAATGTCTGGCCTCTCCTACATTCTCTTCCTATTTTGATATTTGCTAGCTAGTTATGGTAGAAACAAAACCAGTGCTTTGTGTGATATTTCCAGGTAATTTTTTTCCATTGTTTCCTTTTTCAGATACCACAAATTTAGGAAGTAGTCAGAAAATTGTATCATTTACAAAAATAATCATTAAAAGGAAGATTTTAAATACTAAGGTACGAAAATAATGGGCTACTACCTTATGTATATATTGATGCGGCATTTTGATTAAAATGAAAGAAAGAAATTCATATTCTAGTTTCTTTAACAAGCTTACATTTTGTAAGTTGGAAGAGTTGGAATAATTTACTTTCTTAGAACCCAAATATTCATAAATATATGTCATTAATAAAACTGTCTTATTAAATTAACCTTTTTTTTATTTATCCCATCTTTAAAATGTTTTACATAAATAAGTTTAAATGTGAGAATTATGTAGCCTAATTTGATTTGTAATTTGAGTTTGCTTATAAATTCAATAATTTTTACTTATTGCCATGTATTTATTTTCATGTTAGTTCCTGAAAAACAAAACAAAACAAGACGATAGTAAGAAAAGTTACCTAAATAAAAAATGCTTGAATTATAGTGACAGAGGTGAAAATCAATAGGCAAATATAGTGTTCTGGGTGTATATAAGATGGTTTTAAGTTTTAGGTGTATTCAAGTAATTTGGGACCTTATAAAAATCCATCATAGAATACATTGGGGAGGAGGTATCACATTTTTGTCGCTAGAAGAATTATGTTGAGACGTAGGTTTGATATGGGGGCCATTCTTCAATTGCTAACTGTGGCATGCACAGACTCTTCCAATTTGTGTTACTATCCGGAGATCCAATCTTGAAGGCAGTGTGATTGTAAAGAATGTAGAGCATGAGTGTTCTTCAATAGCTACATGCCATTAACTGAAACTTCACAACAACTACTGCTGATATATAGAGACAGAGGATTTAGAACCCCCAGTTTCACTCAAACTTGATAGAGGGAGATCCTCATGTCACTCCATCTGCACTACTCAGTACGTGCTGTGTGGGAAAGCTCATTGTAGCAATGTCTCTGCTCCTTATCACAGTGAATAATGAAATGAAAGTGAAGACAGAGGCGACATAACGGGGAAAAATAACACGAAGTTTCTGAAAACAATGTGAAAGATGACAGGAGATCAATTCTAGGGAAGATTAAAGAGGTCTAGGGTGTGTAGGTACCATGGGGTGGGATTAAAATGGTATACTATTTGGCTTTGGTGGATTATGCATGTTGTGTGGCTCCTGTGGCACTTGCATAACAGGTGGACATGGTCACAGACACTACACTGGGTTCTACTTGTGTTGATAGGGACCATTGGTCCACACATTCAGAGTACAGGGCTCAAAATTCTTTATAGCATTTCTACAGAGCCTTAAATCAGCTTCAGTTCTACCAGGGGGTAATAAGAACGTTTAAAGACCAATATGATTCATACAATAAACTGTGGCACTTTCATTCGAAGAAATACTACTGCCACTATTGGTAACGATATGGTGGAGCATGTTTATTTAATAACTAGAGGCCCAGGGCATGAAATTGTGTGAGGTTAGGGTCCCTAAGCCTAGCCTGGCTCTGTCACATGGCCTCTGCCGCCCTGCAATGCTACGTAGAGTTCCCCACTGGATGCTCTGCGAAACTCCCCCTGGATGCTCTGCAAAACTCCCCCTGCCCCGCCACTGCTCTGTGAGGCTCTCCCTACTCCACAACTGCATTGTGAAATTTGCTGCTGCCCAGGTGACTGCTAAGCTCACAGCCACCCTGCAAAGCAGCCCACCACCACCGCTCAGCAGTCTCCAGTCCTGCCCCGCTGCCAGCCCCCCTCATGGTGAGCTGCTCAGGGGCTGGGGGAGGGGGAGACCGAGAGGTGCTCCATGCACTTCATGGTGACCCGTCACTCATTCGGTCATGATGACACCTAGCTCTTTATATATATTAGGAGGATAGTACTTAGAAAATGAGCATAAATTGTGATATCAAAAAAAGGAAGACAATGTGAAGTGTGTATTGTTTTGTTCCGTTGGCCTACCATGTGTGCACATATAACATGAAAGACCATGCCCCAAAAGGAAAGCAGTCCTGATCTCTGTATGGGAGGTCACAGGTTCTTTTCATTTTATTGATGTTCGTATGTGTTTTGTAATGTTTTTACAATGAGCATGTATTGCGTCAAGAGAAAGAGTAATGTAAACACCAAGGGTGAAGAGAATCAGTTCTGCTGCGTCTGTCAGTGTTTTAACTTCTGATCTGAGGTTTCCAAGAGAGAAAAACTACAGTCCCTTTCTCTTTAACAGCCAAGTAGCAAAGTGGCATTAGTGTCAGCAGCCAAATTAAGGTGTGAAAGTAGCAGCCTTCCCCCTTCCCATTTCCCTCTTTAATTATGAAAGTTTGGTACTGCTCACTTCTTCTATACCCTCCCCACCCTCACATGGAATCGCATAAACCAGTCCCTGATGCTAAGCATCATGCAGTAGCTACAAAAGGGGAAACAGTTTCTCATTGTTGGCGCTGGAATGCTGACATCCAGGAAGAATGAGCATTCAGGGCAGCGGCCTATACATGGCTCTAGGAGTGCCATGCAGGTCCGGAATATTAAGGAGAAAGTAAGCACTTTAAATGCTAATAAAGATTTGGGGGAAATTTTAAGAGCTAACTTGTCTATAGAAATATTTAATTTATCCTGGGAGAACAAGTGAAATTAAGAAAACAATCTAAAGTGGAATAAAAAATTAAGAATCCCTGTGGGGTAAACACTAATGTAGATATAGGGACATTGCATTCAGTTTTCTTCTTTGTTTTTTTTTGTTTTTTTAATATATTTTATTGATTTTTTTTTACAGAGAGGAAGGGAGAGGGATAACATCGATGAGAGAGAAGCATTGATCAGCTGCCTCCTGCACACCCACTACTGGGGATGCGCCCGCAACCAAGGTACACGCTTTTGACCAGAATCGAACCTGCGACCTTTCAGTCCACAGGCCAACGCTCTATCCACTGAGCCAAACCAGTCAGGACTTCCTTCTTTGTTTTAATTAAACTCATCAAGTCTTTATGCCCAATGGAACTAGCATTTTAAAAAATTGAGGGTAAAAGATCAAGTTTAGAAGTTATCACTTTTTGATTAGACACTAAATAAATTTTCTGTATTTTCTGACACTGTGTGATATTTTCTTTTGAAAAATAGTAAGTTATTTTTTAAGACATATGAAAGCTGTTTCACTGATAAATTAGAATCTGCTTTGAAAAGATGAATGATGTAATTTTTTCTAAGTTGTGCTTATATAAATCTTTGATTTCATTGATTTATGTTCATGGAGACGTTTCTGGGAATAAAATTCTCAACTAAGTACTGGTAGCATTTGAAGTATCTTGAGGATCCTAAATGAGATTTTAGTAAAGACTGTGGGGAAAGTTCCTACTTTGGGGGAAGAAATGGAGAGATTATTATTACAGCAATGTTCTGGTTGTCTGGCTCTTTCTGTCTATCATAGTATTATTGCATATGAATTGAAGAGGGATATCCTTTTACATTAAAGTGTTACACAATTCTTTCATGTGAGATTTATGTATTCTTAATTCATTATTTATTTTCTAATTTATTTCATTAAAATATTAGTTAATTAAAACATGCAGATAGTATAGAACAGTGGATTATCCACCCCCCCCAACATAATCGTGGCTATTATTTATATTATCTCATTTAATCTTTATGTCCATTTAGAGATGTATAAAGAGAAATTGGTGAAATTAATTTATTTGCAATTTTGCACAGCTAGTTTATGGATGAATTAAAACTACAGTTCACATTAGTCTGATTTTGAGCCACCTCTACTATATATGAACTGTTGAAATTTAAAAATTTTTGATCTATATAAAATTCTTGGAATGCAAAACATTTTGAAGATAGCAATGAACTTTGAATGAAAAATTGAAAGATTGGGAATTTGAAATTATTAGTGGAAACTTAGAAAAGCTTTTTCACATTCTAATTATTTATGTTTCTCATTTTTTTAAATACCCTGTATGAACTGTTCTCTGTTCTCTAGGTTATAATGAACAGAAACTCTCTTAACCCTCAACAAAAGAAAAATTCCATTCGTATGTGTATGTATCTTTATTCATCTATCTATCCATCTATTTATGTATACACACACACATACACTCACATTCATGCATGTGTATACTGATACCCACATGTCCATACTAATAAAAGGGTAATATGCAAATTGGTCAGGATGTCCTCACACTAACAACCAAATACTAGGCTGTGTAGGGTGACCACGCCAGCAGTGGGGGCAGTGAGGGAAGACCAAATGTCTGAAGACCAAATGTCTGAACAGGCTGCATGGGGTGACCAGGCTGTCAGGGTGTTGGGGGTGACTAGGCTGGCAGGAGTGGCCATGAGGGGCAACTAGGCTGGTGAAGAAGCAGTTGGGGGCAACCAGATTTGCAGAGAGGGGCAGTAAGGGGTGACCAGGCTAGCTGGTGGGGCAGTTAGAAGAGACCAGGCTGGCACGGAGGGGGAAGTTGGGGGTGATCTGGCCAGCAGCAGGGGCAATTAGGGGCAACCAGGCCAGAGGAGGGTCAGTTAGGGGCAATCAGGCTGACACACAGAGGCAGTGAGTGGTGATCAGGTCAGCAGGGGAGTTAGTGAGAGACAACCAAACTACTGAACAGCAGGCTGCATGGGGTGACCACACTGGTTGGGGGTCATGAGGGGCGACTAGGCCAGCAGGGGTGGGGCAGTAAGAGGCAACCAGGCTGGTGGGGGTGGCAGTTAGGGATGACCAGGCCAGCAGAGGGGGGAAGTTGGGGTGATTAGGCTGGCGGGGGGGCATTGAGGGGCAACCAGGCCAGCAGAGGGGGGCAGTTGGGGGTGACCAGGCAGGCAGGCAGGTGAGCAATTAGGTGGCAGTGGTCCAGGATTTTGAGAGGAATGTCTGACTGCCGTTTTAGGCTGATCCCCAGGCCTAAACTGGCAGTCAGACATCCCTTGAAGGGTCCTGGATTGGAGAGGGTGCAGGCTGGGCTGAGGGGATCACCACCCCCCCCCCATGCACAAATTTTGTGCCTCTAATCCTATATAATAAAAGGGTAATATGCAAATAGACCAAATGACAGTACAACTGAACAACCAATCAAAGCATAACATGCTAAAATGTGTGTCAGAGAAGAAATTGTCGTGCTTATTCATATATGCTCAACTTCTCACTATGATGTGCACTGACCACCAGGGGTCAGATGCTCTGACTGATAGGTTAGCTTGCTGCTGAGACTGAGTGAGATGGGCCAGACATGCCTGGGAGCCCTCCTGCGGTTGCTCCCTGGCCTGATCATGCACTGGTGGGGTCCCTCAGCCTGGCCTGCACCCTCTTGCAGTCCCGGGACCTTGAGGGGATGTTGGAGAGCTGGTTTCAGCCCGATCCCACAGACCACTCCCCTTGGGAGGGTGCCCGAAGCAGGGCTCATGGCTAATGAGTGCCACTGTGGCAGTGTGAGCCTCTCCCGATCAGGAATGATTGGACAAGAGCCTGTGGCAGGCACATTTGGGCCGGGATGAGTGGGAGCAGCAGGTAGGAGCTGCAGGCGATGTTGGACTGAGGGTTTCGGCCCGACCCTTGCAGGCCACCCAGAGGGACCCCACCGTGCATGAATTTGTGCACCAGGCCTCTAGTTATAACTATAAACTTGCTGACCCAGATTCCTATTGTTGCCTAGCAAACCAGCAATCAAAACCTTTTTCTTAAACCAAATAAATTATTTATTTTGTTTATAGATCTTCAATTTGACCAAGGCTCAGCATGGCTAGCTTTTCTCCGCTTTTATGACATTGGCTGGGGTGGCTCTACTGGGGATGGATGGGAGGTGTCCTAGATGGCTGGCAGTTCTGTATTGAACTTGGACATCCAGCTCAATCATGGCTGGAGGCTGGCTATACAGCTCCTTCCCACAGAAGCCTCTATGAGCACTTCTATGGGCTGACTGGCCTTCTTCACAACCTGGTTACTTGGTTTCAAGTCTGAATACCCTGACAGACAGGCAGAAGCTGTATCAACATTCAGACAAGATCCTCAGAAGTCATATAGTGTTACTTCTGCACTGAAGTTATAAGAGCACCCAGATTTAAGGGGCAAGTGATGCCATCTGGGTAGTGAAATTGCAAGTAAAATTAGAGCTTTTGCCACTTGTTCTGATTGAGCTTTAAGTAAGGCAATAAAAGCAGCTGTTTCCACAGACAGCCTAAGATTGACTTTATGTTCAACTGGATCAGTCTGGTATAAAATCAACTTCTCCCTGGGTACACCTCTGGAAGTGTATATATTTTAAAGGTATGTAGTTGAAAGTTGCATCTTTATGCTCCAAACAGTATATGTCGTACTTTAAGGAACATACCTGGTGGACTGTAAGAATTTTATTTCTGCAAATGTGACTTAAAAAATTTTTTCTAAACAACATTGAACTGATTTCAAACTGGTTTCATTATGCTCTGCTTGGCGCCTGACACACTAGCTTGTATACCTGGGCACTTAATAATGTGATTCGATGATGAATTCCTATTATAAACCCTTCATGCGATTCAAAATATTTCACTGTATGATTTTGGTGCATTTGAGTAAAATCTTTCTATTTTCTTTTATTCACTTAATAAATATTTATCGGGGATTCCCAAGGTCAGTGTTTTAAATTATGAGCTTTGGTAGCTGAACAGAAGGAATCTAATAAATCCGTAATCATTTAAAAATCATATAAGGTCCAGGATAGGTGATATAATCTGAAACTGTTTATTCAACCTAAGTGTACACAAGGCTGGGCATATAGCCCCTACCCTTGTCCTTTGAGAGAAAGGACTGATTGTTTATGTCACTTTGGAATGTAAGACACTTGCCAGTGGTCACTTCTGCAGGCATGCTGTGCACATGGCCAGACCTCTCCTGTGAATGTCCTCCCTGCTCAGGGAGTCAGTCTATAGAGATCCTCTGGTCACTTTTATGATTTATACTAGGGGCTCGGTGCACAAAAATTTGTGCACTCGGCGTGGAGGGAGTCCCTCAGCCCGGCCTGTGCCCTCTCACAGTCTGGGACCCCTCAATGGATGTCCTATGATGGCCCCAGTCTGCCAGGCGCCTTTTGTGTGTGTGTATGTGTGTGTGTGTGTGTCGCCACTGGGGACCTGCCCCCAGCCACATCCGAGGCTCGGAGCAGTCCTCCTGTGTGTGTCTACCTGCTGGGGGCCTGCCCTCAGGCACACTGTCAAGGCTTGGAGCAGGCACCCCCTCTATGTTGATCTCTCAGACTCTTGCCCTTCCCTGCATGTTGTTCTCTTTTTTGAGCTGTGACCAGGGCTGGGTGCTGCCTGCCTCCCAAGCTTGCCTACTGCCCATCTTCCTCCATCCACCAGAAAGCAGGGAAAACCCTGCCTCGTGGTCAGGCCAGCCTTTTCCTGCTCCCTGATCCCCGAAAGGGACCTGGGAAGCCGCCAAGCAGGCCACCAACTCTTTCCCACTCACCCGTCCCCTGGAGCCTTCCTTTCCCACTTCTGGGTGCTGCCAAGGGGTCTGGGAGCTGCCAAGCAGGACCCTGGCCCCCACAAAGGGCCTGGGAAGCCCACCAAGCAGGCCACTGACCCCCTGCTGCCTCTTTCCTGCTTCCCGATGCCCCTCCAAGGGCCTGGACAGCTGCCAAGCTGGCCGCCGACCCCCTGCCACCTCTTACCCACTCCCCAATGCCCCACAAAGGGCCTGGGAAGCACATCAAGCAGGCTGCTGACCCCCTGCCACCTCTTTCCCACTCC
>PVJC01009703.1:0-45308 GCA_004026665.1 Murina feae
AAAAGAGAACAACATGCAGGGGAGGGCAAGAGTCTGAGAGATCAACATAGAGGGGGTGCCTGCTCCAAGCCTCCATGGTGTGCCTGGTGGCAGGTCCCCAGCAGGTAGACACACACAGGAGGACTGCTCCGAGCCTCAGATGCGGCTGGGGGCAGGTCCCCAGTGGCCACACACACACACACACACACACACACACACACACAAGGCGTCTGGCAGACTGGGGCCATCATAGGACATCCATTGAGGGGTCCCAGACTGTGAGAGGGCACAGGCCGGGCTGAGGGACTCCCTCCTCCCCGAGTGCACAAATTTTTGTGCACCGGGCCCCTAGTATAAGTATAAACACTAACCACATTAATACAGGCAATCTGAATCTTACAGGAACGTGGTTGACATGCAAATCAGATTTCATATTAAAAGGCTCAAATCCTTTCTTTGTTATCTTCTCTTTCTATATATCTACTCTCTCTTTGTACCCAGAACTGTTTCACTACTTATTGGATTATTATTTGAGAAAAACTCTGCAGTATAAAACCATCAATAAAAGGAGATAAAAAACTATTGGTTTATTAATTTAATATAAAGACTAATCATTAAGACCATTTAATTTAGCAACTACTGACTCTCAAACTTTCTTTGAGACTTTGTAGAGAATACATGGAAAGGGGCTTTAGTCTCATTTTTGTGAAACCACACTATGCCTTGGTGGTTGGATGTTCTGATAGACCCAAGTGGAAGTTAACTCATCTCCCTACCACCCACCTCACCACTAACCACCCCATGTTCAATTCCTAGGTCATTTTATTTTTTAGTATTTATAGCTTAATTTATAAATAAGAATTTTGAAAAGAGCATAGATAATGCAATAAAAATGAAACAGTGCTATACTGTGAATAAATAGAGGGCATGGTCTGTCTGCATTCATTCATTTACTCATTCAACAAACACTTATTGAGCCTCTATTCTGTGTCAAATACTCTCATGTAGTGGCTGGGAATCTAGTGGTGACTCAGAGTGACTCTGCCCTCGCCTTCCTGAAGCTTACTACTAGCAGAGAATATGAAACTAATTATAGGTAAGTAATTATTTAATTATAGTTCTGTTAAGTGCTCTGAAGGAAAAGTTCAAGGTGTTACGAAAGAGGCAATGGGAAATCTACCAGTATAGGGTGTCACTGAAAGTCTCTGATAAAGGGACATTTAACCTGAGTCAAAGGATAAGTAGAAAATGGGGTGGGAGTGGTCATTCAGATGAAGGGAACAGAGTCTTTGAAGACTGAAGGCAAAAGAACTCTGGTGCATTTTAGAAACTGAAAGAAAGACAATTCTGTCAAAGTGCTGCCAGCATGGAAGAGAATGGAGGGATAATCCCACTGTGTATTTAGTGCGGCATCTGGTTCAAAGAGGACGCTCAATAAGTGGTCATGGACAAAAGCCCCTTAATAACAGCTGACCTAGATGAAACACAGCTGCCAAGTCCTCTTTGGCTGTTCTTTGTCCAGCTACATCCTGAAAAGCAGGACTCCATACACATTTTATTTGGATATCACAACTTCCTCCCTACATGGCAAATAGCAAATCAAGCTGGCAATCAGATATTACGGGGCCAGGGCCTGTCTGTATTGTCCTTCTGGAATAGATTGTGTTTCCAGACTGCTTGATTAATGTCTGAAAAACGACATAGTTGAGTTTAAATTGCTTTTGTTAAAATACTTTCAGATTTTAACAAATTTGAAAGAACATGTTGGCTGGAATGGTCAGCTCAGAATGACAAAATGGTACATGAAAGGGAAGGCTATGAGAAAGCTGCCAGATCTGCTCATGCAGTATCCAAACACAACCAGATGGTGTTTTTATTTTTATTTTTTTGATGTCTTTGCTCCCAGTATAAGTCAATGTATCATTAGGATGTCTGAGTGACCTTGTAACCCTGTTTGCATAAAGTCACCAGAAAATGAACCATTCTGTAGGTGTTTAATAACTTTGATGAGTATCTTAACTAGCTTTATCAATTTTAATACATATATAAAGTACTCTATACATTAAAAATCATCTCCCTTGTAAAATAGGAAGATTTAGAAGTCTGTTTTAGTCATGGCTTCTCTTAATTCATATAGTTTAAATAAGGACTAATTTTATAGTAGTTCACTGGTTCCATACTCAATTATATTAATCTTATTAATATGGGGATCACCTGCAGTGGCTAATACAGTGCCTTATTTATATAAAATCTCACCTCTCTGAAACACCCGGGAGAGACAAGCAGAAAATACAAAAGTCTCTAACTGCCAAAATATTTGTTAGTTTGTTCAGCCTGTTATATCAGAATATGAGAGACTGAGTGGCTTATAAGCAACAGAAATAAATTCCTCACAGTCCTGGAGGCTGAGAAGTCCAAGATCAAAGCACCAGCAGATTAGGGTCTGGGGAGTATACTATTCCTGATTCAGAGATGACCATCTTCTTGCTATACCTTCACATGGCAGGTGGGTGAGGGAGATCTCTGGGGCCTCATTTATAAGGGCACTAATCCTATTCATGAGGGCTTCACCCTCATGATCTAATCACTGACAAAAGGCGTTAACCTCCAAATACTGTCACTTTGGGGATTAAGTGTCAACATATGAATTTTAGGGGTTATAAACACTTAGTCTATGAAAATATTGATACAAAATCAGTTTACTTTTTGTTTGCCATATAACTGTTAGATTATTCTCTAGGCCTGGCATGGATTCAAATCCCAGCCTTTCTGAAGTCCACTGTATACTGGGAAAGATATTATTATGCAGTATACTATAGGGGTTAACAGTAACAGGAGCAAGGGGTCCTGGGTTCACATTCTAGCTCCACCACTTATTAGCTGTGTGGCTTTGGCAGAGTACTTTACCTTGTTGTGTCTGACTCTCCTTATCTCTAAAACATGGATATAAAAATACTTACCCTACATGGTTTTTGTGATGATTAAATGTGTTAATGTATGGGGCTAAAATAGTCCCTGTTACACAAAAAGTGCTACGTAAGTGTTTATTATTAACTAGAGGCCCAAGGCATGAAATTGGTGCAAGGGGCTCGGTCCTTGCAGCCCCTCGCAGCCTTGGTTGGCCCTTACAGCCCTGGCTTCATCTGGAAGATCTAATTAGCATATTAGCTCTTTATTATACAAGATAACAGAAAAATACTTATGTAAAATTTTTCATTACAATGTTGACAAAATCACATCTTCATATGTGCTTTTTATAATAAAAGGTCTTGATATTTAAAGAGATAAATAAACCTGGGTTATAACCAAAACTTTGCTATCCTGAATGAATCATACCCTTAGAGTTTTTAAAGAACTAATTTATTGAGGAGAAGTTCATATTCACATAAAATTAAGCATTTTAAAGTGAATGATTCAGTAGCATTTAGCAAACTCACAATGGTGGGCAACCACCACCTCTATATACCTCCAAAACATTTCCATCATTCCAAAGTAAAATCCCACACCCACTAACCAGCTACTGCCATGCCCTCCAGCCCTCAGTCCCTGACAACCAAAAATCTGAATTCTATTTCTACAGATTTATCTACTCTGGACATTTGGTGTTTGCATGTATACCTCATACCACATTTTGTTTATCCAATCATCACTTAATAAACATTTGGGCTGTTTCCACATTCTGGCTATTACGAATAATGCTGCTGTTAACATACATGTACATGCATCTGTTTTCCCTTCTTTTTAGTATATACCATGGAGTGGAATTGCAGGGTCATATAGTAATCTATGCTTATGTTTTTTAGGAACGACAGCAACTGTTTTCACAGCAAGAGAAGCAATTGATGTTCCCATTAGCAATGTGCAAGGTTTCCAGTTTCTCCATATCCTTGCTAACACTTATTTGCCATTGAAAATCATTGTAGTCATCACAGTGAGTGCAAAGAGGTGTCTCCCTGTGTTTTAATTTGCATTTCCTTAATGACTAATAATGCCAAGCATCTTTTCATGTGTTTGCCAGCTATTTGTATATTTCCTTTGGAAAAATGTTTATTCAAGTCCTTTGACCATTTTTTAATTGGGTTGTGTGTCTTTTTGTTGAATTATAAGAGCCAGTTACATATTCCAGATACCAGATTACATCAGAAAATACATTCCCTGTATGTAGAACTAGAATATATATTGTATCTTGCAAATATTTTCCTCCCACTTTGTGGGCTTTTCAATTGAATAGCTTCCTTGGATGTTTTAAAGTTTTAATTTTTAAAGTCCAATTTATCTATTTAAAAATGTTTGTTACTGTGATTTTAGTATCAGTCATATTTAGGAATTCTTGGTCGAATTGAAGATACTGAAGATTTAGCTCTACTTTTTTCCTATCAGTTCTTATAGAGGAGGAGGGGAGGCAAAAGTAGATTTACAGTTGTGAGTACATGAAACAGTTTATTCTTGTATTATTCTTGATTAATTATTGTATTATTTGAACTACAACTGTAGACCTACTTTTGCCCACTCTTGTATTTAGGTCACTGATCCATTTTGAGTTAATTTTTACATATGGTGTGAGGTAAAGGTTCAACCTCATTCTTTTGCATGTGGTTGTTCAACTGTCCCAGACCCACTGTTGAAGAGACTGTTTTCTCCCCCATTGAATGTTCTTGGCATCCTTACCAAAATCAGATGTATGGGTTCATTTCTGGGCTCAATTCTATCCTATTGGTCTATATGTCTATCCTAATTGTATTATACTGTTTTAATTATTGTAACTCTCAGGTAAATTTTGAAATTTTAAAGTGTGAATGCTCTAACTTTGCTATTCTTTTTCAAGATTATTTTTGGCAATTTGAGTTACTTCGAAGTTCCTTATGACTTTGAAGATCAGTTTTCCATTTCTGCAAAAAAAGCCATTGAAATTTTGAGGGAATCTTTAGATCCCTTTAGGTAATACTGACATCTTCACAAAATTGTCTTGCCATCCATGAACATGGAATATCTCTCCATTTATTTATATGGATTATCTTTAATTTATTTTAGCAATGTTTTATAGTTTTCAGTGAAGTTTTTCACCCTCTTGGTTAAATTTATTTCTCGATATTTAGTTATTTTGGATGCTGTTATAAATAGAACTGTTATTCTTAGAGTTTTTGAGATATTAAGTTCTATCATAAATACTTTATAAAATCTAAACTAATAAAAGAGTAGTATGCAAATTAACCAGCACTCCGAGACACACAAGCCACGCCCACCAGCCAAAGCCATGACCACCAGCCAATCAGAGCAACGATATGCAAATTAACCCAGCCAAGATGGCGGTTAATTTGCATACACAGGTGCAGAGTGAAGGCTGAAGATAGCCTAGAAGGAAGCCAAGTGCTGCAGAAGGGAGAAAATGGCAGAGAAGGGAGGGAGCTGAGGCAGCAGAGATGGGAGAAAGTGAGGCATCGGAGAAGGGAGTGAAGGCTGCCTCAGCGGGCTTTGCTCCCTTCTCTGCTTTGCTCCAGTTCAGGAAGCCCTATTTTTGCAGGAATAGGTTGAGGAAGCCCTATTCTTGCAGGAATCTTCCTGCAATGGGCCTCTAGTTTAATTATAAAATTGATATTTTAACTGGATAATTGTGTCTAGATATACAGATATTCATGACTTATATCTGTGGGATCTATTATTGGCTGCTGGGCACCTCTGGAATGCTGAGATTTTTATCCCCTTTCTTGTCCTACAGTAGTTTGTTAGGCCAGAGCATTTTGATTTCAGTTCCCCTGTAGGAAGGAGTGGGAACAAAGCTTTACACTGATGAGAGTGGGTCTGATGTGCACTCACCTGACTTGGAGATAAAGAGAGGTAGGAAAACACTCAACAATGTTCATTATTAAAAACATAAACCATTCTAGTTATTAAGAAAAGTAAATTGTGTACTGTTGGGGAAGGAAGAGCCAGTCAGAGGCTTGGCTTTGAGTTCCACCTGTGACCTAAACAACACAAGATGCCTCATAACTAATGGGCCTGGTTTTCCTCCCATGTATAATTAAGACATTGGATTAGATGACCTCTAAGACTCTTCTCTGCTTATTGAGTCTGTTAATGCAAGACATCAGTGATTCTAGTTTTTTCTGTGGCGTTTGAAGGGAAAATTTTCTTCACATTGCTTGACATTCAATAAAAATTTATTGAATACAGACAGTAAGTGAATAATTGAATGAAAAAACAATTAGCCAACCCTACTTCTTTAATTCATCAAACATTTATGACAGGGTACTGGTGTCAGGTCATGCGGGAGAGATAAAAATATGGAGACCCAACCCATTCCCTCAAGGGTCTCTCAGAATGAAATCATACCTTTAATTATTCTCTTCTTGCATCTCTAAACACAGAACACAAACTTCCCAGTACTGATACTTCAGAAAGAATACTGAATTGGGGAGTCAGGAGACCTGTAAAGTCATCATTGCATAGCATACATCTATGCTTAATGGACATTTCCTGTCTTCTCTTTCCTGTCTTCTCTTTTCTCTCCTCTTTCTCTTACCTATCTACACATATTGTTTTTTTAAATGCAGAACAATACAAGTTAGTTAATAATTCAGTCATGCAAATACCTAAAAATGCCACTCTATGCCCCCTCAAGAACCATAAAAGTAATAAACTAAGTTAAATCAGCTGCTTTACTACTTGTCCAGCATAAGTCATTCCTCTGGGAAAGTGAAAAATTAGTTAATTGCTATTTTAAGGTTCCAGTAATTCACTTTCTATCATATTCACTGTCTAAACAGAACAACGAAGGATTAGGCGGCACTTTCTAGCTTGAGTGACTTCAAAATGGTAGAAGTTTATGGGGGGAAAAATGGGACATATGTAATACTTTCAACAATAAATATATATTTTTAAATGGTAGAAGTTTAAATAAGTCACAGGACAACACAGTACTGAGTTCAAACAAGCATTTAATACAATATTTACTTATTGAACCCCAGAATGGAATGCAAGAAACAGGTAAAAAAGCTCCCAGTTATAAAAGTCTCAATACTATGACTAACTAATCTATCTCTGCAGAAGAAAAGGACTCTTTCTTCAGTAAGAAAGACAAAGAGATATCCATTATTAATTGTAATATAGACACCATAAACACTGCTAGTCACCACATCCTGGCATTCTTATTTCATGACATCTCTCGTATCTTTCCTTTTTAAATTTCCTCTTCTGTCTATCCTCCCACGAGAGGCAGTACACTATAGTAATTAGGAGCATAAACTCAAGTTCTACTGCCAATGTTCAAATCCTGCTTCTATTACTTCTATAGCTGTGTGACATTGGGCACATTATCTGACTTCTCTGTGCCTTAGCTTCCCTATTTGTAAAATGAGGTAATAGCAACAACCATCTCATAGGGTTGCGGTGAGCATTTAATTAAGTCCAAATATATTATGTGCTTACAACAACCACTGCTGCCATCATCATCATCATCATCATCATCATCATCAATACCATTATCACTTCTGCTGCCAATCTCCTTGACCAGGGACACTCACTATATCCCATACTATGTTTTCCTTTGCCCTTTTTTATTATCTAATTGTCCTCAGAATAAACTTTTGTAGTATTAACTTTTCTAGTGTCTATAATTCCACAATGAACTCTGAGGGCAGGAAATTTGCTCTTCATCTTTGTCACCCAAAGTCTGTAGTCTAGTTTTGCAACCTATGTTACATACACCTCTCACCCCTGTCATGAATCATACTGAACTCCCTGTTCTTTTGACACATTAGATCCACTCATGATATCATGTCATTAACACATGTCCTTTGCTCCCCTCCACCTGGCTTCTATCCCATCCCAGGCTATCTCTTCTAAATCTTCTGGCATTTACTTCTATATCCTATATAATAAAAGGGTAATATGCAAATTGACCCTAACGGCAGGACGACCATTGGACCAATCACTGTGAAGTGCACTGACCACCTCTTGGTCCCTTTCCCCGACAGGCAGGCTCTGATCACCTGATGGGCACCTGCAGCATGAGCAGGGCTGGTGAGCAAGCAGGAACAGCCGGCCTCTTGGCCTCTTCCCTCCACCGTTAGGCACCGATCACCCAATGGTGAATGGGGAACCAGGAGTGGGTGGAGGTGGGGGGGGGCAGCTGCAGGCAGCTGGGGAATATGGCCCTGATCACATGCCAGGCCTATGCATGAATTTTGTGTGCCGAGCCTCTAGTTTATAAATAGTAGCCTTATACTAACATTTCTGCACTTAATAGTTTTAGATAATATCTCTGACTTCTTATTTTGGAAAAAAAAGATTCAGCATTGTTAATCCAGTACCCCACCTTCCTTCCTTTGCCACATCCTCCAAATATAATTTTTTCATAATTTTGGGATGTTATTAGTGTTTTACATTATTGATTATGTAAAAAAGCTGTGCTAATACACACCTATTAGAATGGAAAAATCCAAAACACTGACAATACCAAATGCAGGCAAGGATATGGAGCAACAGGAATTCCATTCAATGCTGGTGGGAATGCAAAATGGTACAGCCACTTTGGAAGACACTTCGGCAGTTTCTTATGGAACTAAACATACTCTTACCATACAAACCAGCAACTGTGTTATTTGTTAATTACCTAAATGAGTTGAAATTTTATGTCCACACAAAAATCTGCACAAGAATATTTATAGCAGCTTCATTCTTAGTTGCCAAAACTTGGAAGCAACCAATATGTCCTTCAGTAAATACTGGATAAATAAACTGTGGTGCATCCAGACAATCGGGTGGATATTATTCAGTGCTAAAATAAAACAAGCTATAAAGCCAAATAACAACAAAAAAACCTTGCAGGAATCTTAAATGCATATTACTAAGTGAAAGAAGTCAACTCGAAGGCTAAATGATGCATGGGCCCAAATATGTGACACTCTGAAAAGGCAGAACTATGGAGACAGTGAAAAGATCCATGGTTCCTGGACAGTAACTGGGAGGGAGGGATGAAGAGGAAGAACACAGAAGACTTTAAGGCTAATGAAAGTACTCTGGATATGAGAGGGGTGCATACATGTAAGTGCTAATGTAAACTATGGGCTTCAGGTGATAACGATGTGTTAATGTATGCTCAACAACTGTAACAAAGGCACCAGTCTAGTAAGGGCGGTCATAGTTCGGGTGATTGTGCATGTGAGGGTAAAAGGAGCATGGAAACTCTCCGTACTTCCCAATCAATTTTGCTGTGAATCTAGAATTTCTTAAAAAAAAAAAAGGCTATTAAAGAAAATGTTGTGCACATCTGAGCCACACGATAGACTATGATTCCATTTCTTTCACTGTACAGCGTTTTGTTTTCCTCGGAGTTGATCACTGCTTTGTCGTCGGGTTTCTACATTCTTAACAATAATTCTTCCCAGACTCCTCATTAGCACTGTAAAATCACAACTGACTTTATTTTCCAGGTTCAAACACATCATATTCTATCAGATACATTCTTTTCCTGAAGACTTTCCTTCTAAAACCTCCAATTTTCTGCTAAAATCTGGACTGACTATTCTCTGGATGTACTGCACATGTGTGTCATCCTTTGAATTCCTTTAACCATAACTATAGAAACCCCCTCTGCTTTTCTCCTGCATGAAATCCTGTTTCTTGGGTCCCATATATGCCCTTTTCTTGATTAACTTCTTAATTTTTCTGGAGAGTTATCATCCAGATCTTTTCTGAGAAGGCATATAAATAAATAAATTTTTGAAATCTTGCATGTCTGCAAATATCTTTTTTTCTGTACTCATTTAATTGATAAACTGAATGGGTACAGAATTCTAAGCTGAATATTATTTTTCCTTAGACTGTTGAAGGTATAGTTTCAAGGTCTTCTATCATATGATGCTACTATATGAAGTCAGATATCATACATTTTTTTTATTCCTAATCCTTTGTATGTAACTTAAATTTTAAAACAATTCTAGAAGCTTAAAAGGTATTTTCTTTTTACCTCCTGCTCTGAAATTTCACAATGATAAGTCTTTTTTGTTTTAATGAGTTAAGTCAATTTGAAAACACCTGCTCTTCAATTTTGGGAAATCTTATATTTCATCTGTTCTGTTTTCTTTAGTCTCTCTTCTTGGAATCTTATTGCTCTGATGGTGGACCTTTTGGACTAACTTCTAACATTTTAAACATTTCCATCTTATTTTAGTCATTTGGACTTCTTTTTTATTTTATATTTTTTGGTTCTATATCTCTAGAGGAGGACAATACAGCAAGAGTCTCATAATATCTCTGTTTCTGTCCAGTATTTACTTAAAATTTACCAGATATACCAAGAGATAAGACCAAGAGAAAAACAGACATATAAAAGTTATAATAAAAATATAATAAATTTGAATAAAATATTTATGGAAGTAAAACAGGAACAGATTAGTCTCATTTTATATATGCAGTATATTTTCTTAACTCTGGGAAAAACATATACCTATTTTCTAACTTACCTACTTCTTTCTTCCTACTAGTTTTGGTGTTTGTCTACCATGATCCTGATCTACCTTTGTTCAAAAACCCATTTGTTTAGTTTCCCAACAATAAATCTCTTGTTGCATGGTTATTTGGAGATGCAGAGGAGCCCTGGGTCCTATAGCATCCTATGTAGAATTTTAATCAACCTCCCTGTAGAATTTTAGGCACAACCTTTCCCTCTGCCTTTGGCAGTACCAAGGATTGCCAATTCCTGAGCTCCTCTGAGGTTCTATGTTACAAATTTCATTGGCAAACCTCTCTGTAAACCCCAAGTGTCAGCTTTCTCTGCTCTTCTAAGTCAGCTGTCAGTGCTCAATCTCACAAGATTTATGAACACCTTTTTTCTGTTGTTACCTCCTATTCATCCTGGTGAGCTTATACCTACTTTATTCTTTTTAAAAAATACATTTTTTATTGATTTCAGAGAGGAAGGGAGAGCAAGAGAAATATCAATGATGAGAGAGACTCTTTGATCACTGCCTCCTGCATACCTCCCACTGGGCATCGAGCCAACAATCCAGGCATGTGCCCTTGACTAGAATTGAACTCGGGACCCTTCAGTCTGCAGGTTGACACTCTATCCACTTAGTCAAACCAGTTAGGGCCTTATTTTATTCTTATATTAATTTTAGTGGTCTTGAGGAAGGGTCAGTTAGATAAAAATATGTATTTAATCTGACAAGTTTTGATTCACTTTTTTCCTGACATTTATTTAAAAAAAAAATACAGGTGGTGAGGGTGAGGGCAGGACTGGGGGGTTGGGGGGAACAATGGAGGGGATAAGGATACATTTGTAATACCTTAATCAATGAAGAAAAAAATATTAAATTATGATTCACCTCTTATGATCTGATGTAGAATGCACATATATTTCTATAAATTTGAGGTTTCATATTAGGTATGTGCTATTTTTTAAAAAATAAAATCTTTCACTTTTTCATATAGATTTTAAGTGGTGCATAAGATGAGTGGCCATACTTCCTGGCTGTGATTTCACTGGGGAGCTGCTGTCAATGCTGTGTTTTATTATCAAATAAAATTTATGGGCACAGTGTCCTGCTACACAGAGTGAAAAACACAGGATTTCTCAGACACTCATTCAGATGCAAACCAAGTCTACTAGTAAAGTTTACATACAAACTTCTAAGAAATTGGCTTTGGTATCTTATGTGCAGTCCTGTTTCCTGGGTTTCTACAGTAATTGATTTTGGTAAAAATAACCCCAGATGAAAATCAAGAGGAAGCATCAGTATTTTCTCAATATTTTCCATGTGTAAGACTAACTTAGTAGGAGAATTTGTGCTGCCTGCCTTATGAATTCTAGATGGTTCAGTTACCTCTGGAATATATTCATCAATCACAGAAAAAATAATTAATGAATATATTTCCAGTCCCTCTAGAAATATTATGAGGAATCATTTAACCATATTTCTATTTTGACTGATCATTAGAAAATTAATGTTAATATAATGTCTTCCAAATGACTTCAAAAAATATAAACACAGTTATAAGACAGTATAGTGGACAAGTGTAGAGCATTATGGATGTCCAAAATCTTTTAAACCTTCCTAGTGTGGTGACTGCTACATAAGTCCTCTATCTCTAGTCAGGACTTAGACATTTGCTTTGCCAGCCCTTTCTGGTGGTATGTGACCTCAGCTCTACAAACCAGATACAGCCAAGTCAGTCTTGGTTCAGCAGAGAAATATGAAGAAGAAATCTGCTTAGGTGAGTGAGAGTGGCAGGGAAGAAGATAGCCAATTCTTAGGAGCAGTAGTAATAGGAATTTTAGAACCTAGAGCCCAGCACTATGGTGTGAATTATGAAGTTCTTGCCCAGTGCAGTAGCTATTGGGGTCATCCTTGGAACAGTCTTCTTGCAGGGGCTGAGTGTGTACTTGGCTGTAGCTTCTAAACCTGACTCACTGGATCTCCTTGAGATTTTATGAACCAGTTAATTTTCTTAAATAAATTCTTTTTCCTTTTCAGCTACCTAGAGAGAATTCTGTTGCTTACAAGTAAAATCCATGACTAATTCAGATGGTAGATACAACCATAACTGCAAAAATAAAAAACGTATCTTTGTAACATTCAGCTGCAGTAAAAATAAACATGTGATCCAAAGTAAAGAATGCCATATGCTACATGATGAACCATGAAAACTTATGCTAAGTGAAATAAACCAATTACAGAGAAACAGTTACTATATAATTCTACTTATATGAGGTATCTAAAATAGCCAAAGTCATGGAATTAAAGAGTTGCCAGGGTTGGGGGGAGGGGAAATTGGGACTTATTAATCAATGGGCATAGAGCTTCAGGGGGGATGAGTAAGCTCTACAGGTCTGCTGTACAACATTGTACCCATAGTCAAGAATTACATACTGTATCTTAAAATTTATTAAAAGGATACATCTCATGTTAAGTATTCTTTCCACAATAAAATAAAATTTAAAAACCATTACCATGGATTTATACTCTCCAAAGACATGTCTAATGTTAAAAGCTTATTGGAAAATTTAAAAATATTGATAGCAATTTGAACATACCATCTTTATCAGCAGTGTCTTGAGGCTTGGATTTTAAAGTGAAGATCTTCCGCAGCTTACAGTTAGCTGAGACAATAATTCCATCCAATGACTGGAAAACTGCTCCCTTGAATATTTCACTGGTAAATGCCACCAAGTCAATGCACAGGTTGCACCACTAAAATAAAGGGGAAAAAGAAGTATTTTCTATAATCACGTAGATGAACAGGCTATCTTGGAAAAGCTCGGAGCGTTGAGGCAATTATCTGGATGAACCAGTCCCATACCAATTTTCCTCTTTAGGTAAATATATCTGTTTTGGCTTCAATTTTCTGAAGAATTGCCATGATTTCTCCAAAAAAAAGGAACATAATCTAAAATATCCACTGGTCATCTGACTACAGATTGTCCATCGTGAGACAAGGCTTTGACAATTCTGGGAAAGACCTTTGGATGTACAGGCAGGATGCTAGTGGGAAGCTAATTGCCGGTGCATTAGACCACTTAAATCTTGAAAATCAGGGATAAGTAGCCATTGCTCTGTCAAGGGGACTAATTTGAGCCCAGTTAGCCTCTTATATTTGCTTAAAAAAAAAAGCATGGGTGAAATCAAAAGCTGGGTTTAAATTGTGGCCAGTGCTGTCTACTAATAACTGATTAAGCTACTGTATAGAAATAGATTCTTCTAAAGAATTTGTAATTATGCCTGGTATATACCAATTTTTAAAGTGCTCTTGGCAGGGCTAATTTCTGCCTATTAAACTATTAGACCCCTCAATACTTCATCAAATTAATTCTTTAAGTGACCTGACTGAGTTAAAGAAAAGGAGAAAATAATCATTTAGTAAGAAATTAAGACTGCAGAATAAAAGCAGGAAAATTTAATTTTGAAATTAAAACAAAAGCAGTTATTTATAATTATGCTGCTTTTAAAATAGCAGCCTCTTCCATTATTTGTTCAGAAGCACAGTTTACATAGGTTCATTTTATTAATCCATAAAATCAAAAGCTATAGTCATTTATAAAGAAAATAAAACGTTATTTCTTAAGGCAAATTCTATTTAGAAATAATTTCGATATGGAGAAGCTGTTTTCCACAGTAGAAAAGTAGAAGAGATTGCAACAAAATATTGATTAAATAAATGAAAATAATTTTCTTTGTAGATATCTCAAAAGAAAAATTACATTCCCAGGCCATGGGTATGCTCTGTTTTTGTGAAAAGGGAGTCTGGAGTAATAAAAGGTAGGAGGTAGGGCTGAGTGTGATGTAATAATGAGGATGGTGAGCTCTGGGGAGGTGTAAGGAGTGGGATGGTGAGCTCTGGGGAGGTGTTGGAAGTAATGTGGGATGGGCCAGTAAGGCCAGGTTCTGGAGGACCTGAAAGATCAGGAAGAGAATCTTGGGCTCCAGAAGGTAGAGTGTTATGACAAAAGCAGAAAATGACATAACAGAATATTGGGAAGTTTGCACTAATAATGATGCAGAGCTGTTCTGGGGTGATACAGGGGCGATGGGGGAAGGCTGAGGTAGAGTGAAGACAGAGGCACGGAAAGACTAGTTTCTGTCAGTCACTTAAGCATAACGAGGAGGGTCTGCTTAGAAGGTTAGCATAGGAAGTGGAATGTAAGGAACGAATCTGTAGGCATACCACAGGTGAAACACCATGCCTTGGTAATATACAGGTTATATGAAGGTCTTTGGGTTTCCAGATATGCAGTAATAATTATTAACATTATTATTACATAAGCAATATTATCATTGTTGGTCCTTATTCCTAAAAGGCTTAAATTAACATTATGCCCCAATTCCAATCATTCATCTGGTCTGTCTCATCAGTAATTGCATTCGCCCACCCTTTCCCACAGGTGCTAAGCACTTATCAGGTGCTAGACACTGGGCTTGGCTCAAGGGATGCAGCAATGAATGAGATAGTCCTTCCAGTCTGGGAAGGGGGAAGATATTTGGAATCTATTACATACAGTTAGTACAGAGGAGGCTCAAGGTAGGAGGATGGAGAGGTTCAGAAAAGGCTTCTTGTAAAGAACATTTTAAAAATTATATCATGATTAGTATCCTATCTAATAAAAGAGTAATATGCAAATTAACCTTCACTCTGAGACAAAGATGACCATGCCCATAGCCACAAGACGGCGGCGCCCAGTCCCCTCACCTCAGCCATGTCCTCTGCCGCCCGGCTGGGTGCGCTCATCAGCCACCTGGCGCAACGCACTGTGTGTGTCCGCTCAGTGGTGGGACACCTGCCGGGGCGTGTGCACTCATCAGCCAGGAGTGGGCGCTTTGCACCGTGTGTAGTCCGCTCAGCAGCAGGACACCCACCAGGCTGTGTGCACTCATCAGCCCTCTCCCCCCTACCCCCCATGCACGAATTTCATGCACCGGGTCCCTAGTGTACATATATAAGCATACATATATGTATATATAATTTTATACAAAAATGTCATACAAAATGAAGTACTGGTTATCTCTCCATTTCTCTAATCATACTGTCAACTCTTAACTTTCTTCTCTCTGTATTTTTATATAACACATCCTGCTTCATCAATTTTAGGTATTATCTATTGACTTCCTATTGTGGTAGATAAGACTTAGCTCACTTATGCATACAACTTCTGCTGCTTTATCCTCCCTAGATAAGTATCTCATGCTTTCTTTTTTCCCCCAAAATCCATTCTCTGTGTTTTCCTTGTGACTATGTAAATATTATGTACAAATGAGCCAAGTGATGCTCTATGATTACCTTTTCTTACATATACACACGTCTTCATATTTCTAGTTAACAGTTGCTGTTTTAATTATCTGCTTTATTTTCTTTGAAGCTAAGTCTTCCTACATCTGGGAAGTGTTTGTAGATGACTTCTGAGTTTGCTGTGAACAGTGAGTTTCCAGACTCAGGGAGGTGTGAAAACATGGTGGGCATTTCCTCTCAGGGCCTTGCCTGTGTTTCTTGCTAAGATGAACTCTACCGTTGGCTGCACCTGAACACCCCATCAGACCCTACCAGTTCTGGTTGGGAATTGGTGTCCCCCTCCTTCTGAGTCTCAGAAAACCAGGCTCTTTAGCAATATATACTTTTCTTACCCATCACAGTCAAGCTGCTTTTCCCTCTGCTTAGACTCTCATGGTTTGTGGAAAATATTCAACCAATAATGGTATGCTTGTGTGTGTGTGTGTGTGTGTGTGTGTGTGTGTTATTTAATATATGAAGACGTGTATATTATACACATGCCCATCACACTTTCAAATTTTCATTATATAATCATTTAAGAAACTCCATAAGTGTGGGGGAACTCATAATGTATTTAGTGAATACATCTATTAGAAGTACAGATTGAGGTACCTGAAAAACATGGAAATAACTTGCACAAATTTTCCTTGGCTAGAGGAAATATCTAATCTAATAAAAGAGTAATATTGAAATTGACCATTTCTCTGGGATGCCTAGGCCACGCCCACCAGCCAATCAGAGCAGCTGTATGCAAATTAACCCAGCCAAAATGGAGGCTGGCAGTCATGGGGCGAGAGTAAACAGGAGGCTTCTGTTGCACCAGGAGTAAACTGTCTGCCTAGGCTGGCTGGGCCTCTCTCTGCTCAAGGCAACATAGTTGCAATTATACAAGTCACAGAGCTGAACCAAACTGGAGGCTTCCATTGCACCAGTGATGGAGTAAACTGTATGCCTAGGCTGGCTGGGCCTCTACTAAGGCAACATTGTTTCAATTATAGAAGCCATGGAGCTGAAGCAAACAGGAGGCTTCATTACCTGCCTAGGCCTCGGTTTAAAGCAACAGTGTACCAATTATAGAAGATAAATAAACCCAGAAACCTGATTCCAGCCAGCCTTGCTGGGACATTGGGTCAATGGGAGCTGTGGGCAGCCTGAAAGCCTGAAAACGGCTCTCAGCACCGCACTGAGGCTGCCCAGGCAGCCCCAGTAGGGACCCGAACGCTGAAGGGACTGTGGGCAGCCTGAAAACAGCCCTCAGCCCCTCGCCCAGGCTGGCCACACCCCAATGGGGTGAGGGTCCACACTGGAGGGCTTGGCCAGCTTGTAAACAGCCATCAGCCCCTCACCCAGGCTGGCCAGGCACGCCAGCAGGTGGACATCCCCTGAGGGGTCTCAGACTGTGAGAGGGCACAGGCCAGGCTGAGGGATCTCCCGAGTGCACAAATTTTTGTGCACCAGGCCCCTAGTAAATTATATTTTTGGTTTAGCTGATATTTATAAAGGTTCTAATTTTCATAAGCTTCAACAAATAACTCATTACTCATACAAATGCTTAGGTATATTTTTTGAAGTTTTGTAAAGAGTATAAATTTTCTATTAGCAACAGGTGGGTTTTATGAATTATAGTTGATCTTTATAAAATATTTTCATTATTCTTGGTGATATCATACATTCTTCAAACACCCGCTTTTGACTTTTTCTTGGTCTGTTATCACTTTATTTTTATGTGCAACTCTAGTCCAGCAGGGAAGTGCTCTTGATCTAAATATTCATAATCATGGGCCCTTAAGAAGCTTGCACCAGAAAGACAGCAATGTGATAGATAAAAGGCAGTGGTGTTTTGTTTTTTTATTATTAATAAGAGAAGTTATGTTTACTTTCAGAATGCAATTTTGCATGAAATAATTGGCAAAGGGTAAAAGAATGATTCAAAGCATGAATTTCTGTTTTTTTACTGACTCATATTTTGGCAATGCGGCTTTATTATACCAATGAAAGGATGGCACATTCTATGAACACACACACACACAGGCATGCACGTGTACACTCACACACATATAGACTCAAATGCATGCTCCTGGTTGTCCCAGCACTGCTTTGATTTCTCAAGCCATTGCTATACAAAAGCTCTGAAGATAATTGAATTCATTCTGCTGGGGTAGAAAGAGCCCGAGTCATAACAGGACATAGCTTAAGCCATCATTGCCTTCCTAAAAGCAAGCAACAAACAAGAAACTACAATTTCATAACCTAACAATCTGTTTTCATGCTCGTAAAATAATAATGAAGAAGAAAGTTTTAAGATGTTTATTATGCCTTTCAAAATAAATTTTCACATGTTAGTTTTAATTTCTTAAAAGAAAATCTGCTTATAATGACTTTATTAATTTCCATCACCATCATATTGTGTTTATTAAATGGTGCAAGCAGAGATTGAAATAGTAATTTTATATCCACATGGAGAAGCAATTACCTATTACTACTGTATTAAAAATTTCCCCAGGAGAAGCAAGTCATGAGAAGTCCCATATGAAGAGAGGAGAGCTGAGGAGGGGAGGTTGGGACTGCCAGCGGCAGCTCTTGGTTGAACCAAGGAAAGGCAAATTCCTGGTGGACACATTGTCATTATACTTGTTCAGCAATT
Source organism: Murina feae (assembly GCA_004026665.1). Classification (NCBI taxonomy): domain Eukaryota; kingdom Metazoa; phylum Chordata; class Mammalia; order Chiroptera; family Vespertilionidae; genus Murina; species Murina feae. The sequence continues at coordinate 18,386 of PVJC01009703.1, forward strand.
AATTCCTACCTCCTAAATCCCATCCGCATCAAGTAAGCCATCTCCTTCTGAAAGAGCAGTCCCATCTTTCTGTTACTAATCCTCAACTCACCCTTTCACTGAGCCCTCTGAAATCCTGACTAGTGAAAAGTACTTATGCCTCTGTATTGTCCTAAGGGTCCTATGCACCTGATCTTAACTGACACCTGGCTTTTCTCTGATCTTACTTCCTCTTCAACACTAGAGCTAGATTACTTATGAAGTCACATGTGCTTCTCCAGCCCCCTGTTTTGGGATTGTAGGGCTGAGTGGCATTGGGAGAAGGTATGCTCTATTGCTCTTTGGAGTTTGCAGCACACATTGGCAGGTGGTTCTATTCTTTTAGCTTCATTAATCTTCCAACTACCAGTTACTCCTACCCCTTCAGACACACCCTAGCCAGCCTATATACTCATTCCTGAAAAATGCTGGGACCAGTAGGTGGTGTTGAATCACAAGGTTTTTGTTTGTTTGTTTTTGGGTTCTCTTGAACTTCTCTGGCTTTTCAGATCTCTGCAGGGAGGTGGAAAATGGTCTCTGTTCCCTGGAAGGTGGGCACCTCCTGTATGATCCATTCCCCCTGGGCTGAGGAGAATATCCCGCAGGGGAATGCAGTAGACAATGGGGCTCCAAATTGTGAAATCCCAGTGATGTGCCCCAGAGCCATATGTCACTAATGCAGCTTCAATGTGCTGGGGTGGGGTGGACTTGGGGAACCCAGCCACCTCCTTTGTTGCTTTGGCCTCCCAGCAATGGCAACCTCAGATCTCCATGGAGTCCCCACCATGTGCCTCCACCTAACCTGGGATTAGTCACAGAGTGCTCCCTTCGCTCAGGGAAAAAGTGTTTCTACACTACAATCTGCTCTGCAACAGGACAGAAGGGTGAGGGGGGCGACCAGGCTCTGTGGCTTTGTTTATCTGTCTGGAATGCTCATTGCCAGACGACCATGGCTGCACCTTGTGCTTAGTTCCCGCCACAACTGGGTCACTGGACTTAGCTGCAGCTGATACTGTCCACTCCTGAAGGAATGCTCACTGTATCTTCCTGCTCCTTCCTGCTTAAGGGAGTGCTAGCCACAACCTAATCCTCCCCTCTCCAGGCTGAACCCTGCAGTCAGCTCCAGGTTGCAGGGCTGCATCTGTGGCTCATCTCAGCTTTTCTCCATTCTTGCCTCCCCTGTTTGCTCTCGCCCATCTTTAGGTATTCCAATGCACAGATCTCTCAGACATGTTTGTGCATTGAGCCAGGGAATGTTTTGTTGAATTATAGCTGTTCATATTGTTGAAACTTCCAAGGGAGATACCAAAGAGATCTATCATGATGCTATTCCTGACGTCAGGATTAAAAAAAATTCTTTTATTTACTGATTTTTAGAAGGAGGAAGAGAGAGAGAGAGAGATAGACAGATATTTTTGTTGTTCCATTCATTTATACATTCATTGATTGAGCCTAGACTGAGGATTAAACCTGAAACCTTGGTGTATGGGAACGACACTAATCAGCTTAACCAACTGAGTTACCCAGCCAGGGCAGGATTTTTTAAATGTATACCTAAATGACATTGTATTTAAATTAATCTAGCTCCTCCATTACCTTTTCATTTAATAACACTCAAAAAATTAATGTTTTAAAAAATGTCCAAATCACTGGCTCTATGGAAAAAAAATGTTTGAGGAGAGTTTTAAAAAATATTATACCACACTTTCAGTTTGTAATAAAAGATATGATATTCCATCAGAATTATAATTCAAGAAAGTGGAACTCCTACAGAGTAGTTTTATCTATTTAGGTGATGAACACTGGGTATTTGAGTGGTAAATGTTACTAAAAGATTTTGGCATTGTAATCTATCATACCATTGTTATATCTTCTATGAATGATTCATTCCCAAGGATATGTCATACCTGAACTTTCTATTCAAATGGAATTAAATTTACTGTATATGCATACTCACTTTGGTGGCAAGACATTGATGTTCATCAGATATTATCACTAACAAATTGTAGTAAGATTGATTTCAGTGAGGCTTGACTAAGTGGCTACATCCATTGTTTAATCTGATGATCATTAATTTTTATAACTATTCTTCACATTGAAAACCAAAGCTAAAAGTATAAATTCTTGTAATTTAAATGGTAGAGTGAATCCTTCATAATTAAGAATAACATGAAAAAGAAAAATTTTTATTAGCAAGGTTGAACATTTAATAGTAACTGGAAGAGTAAGTGGACTATAAATACATATTTAAATTGGTGTGGCTATAAGAATATTAAATTTACTAGCTGCCTCTGGCTATGTAAAGATTTTAGCTAGAGAACCAAGGCAAAGTGGACCATTTGGCAATTACCTTCTAAATCAGGGTTGCAAACTATATGCCTAGAAGGCTCAGGCATATAAGTTAAATGAGTGAAGCAGGAAGGAGCTGATGTACCTTCATTTTTTAAAGCTCTGTTAAAAGTGTACAGTTGCCTTTCAGCTCCAGCTGACTGCTTGCTCTGCAGACTTAACATTGATAATTTCTGACTTACAAATGTTACTGAAATGCTTTTAAAATTCTGCATTGCAAAGTTTACCACCAAAATATCTATAGTTCCTAAAAAGTAGAAAAAAGTAAAGAATGTTTTGCCAAGAAAGCAGAGAACTGAGGCCAACACCTCATCCAGGAGGACCTTAGGGATGGTATTTTGAATGGGTGCACGCTCTCTGTCACCTTGCTGCTCTCTATAGAAATTTCTCCTAAAACATGGCTTAGCTTTAATTCAGTAAAAGCTATTGGGAACAGACTGTATTAGCAGTGGGAAGGAGAAGACCCTCTGCTATTATAGCATCTCTTGGATCGGGAGGAAACTGAGGGGAAATAAGAGTAAGTTTTAGAACTGAATTTCGTAATATTTATTAGAGTACTGTAGATACTCTGGAATTACCAAATATTTAAAGAGCGTATGTAATTTCTCCATGATGAACTCATTATTTTATCTCCTATGTCAAGAGACACATTTAAGACTTGTCAATTTGTTCAACAAACATTTATTGAGCACTTTCTATGTGTCATGTACTTAAAAGGACTAGAGATAAAAACCAAGTAAGACATGCCTGTAAGTCTAAAGGGAAAGATAGACAAGAAAACATGATTAAAATATAGGGTGAAGAAGTGTTGTGAAAATTATGATTTGTGAGTGGCAATAAGAAGCTATACTTAAAATATCCAATCCACAAAGGGGAAATAACAAAGTGCTTCCTAGAAGTAGCACCTGAAGAGCAAATAGAAGCTATAATCCATACTTAGGGCTTGGCCAGTGTTTGGCAGTGTTCCAACTTTAGGACCTCATCACTCACCTATATCATCCATCCATCCATCCATCCATCCATCCATCCATCCACCACCCACCCATCCACTTACATTATTTATTGAGTGCCTAGCAGGAACCAGCTATTGGTACAGGCACTGGTGATACAAAAGTGACAAAATGAAACTAAAACCCCGCTCTCATGGAGTTTACTTTCTTGGACAGCTGCAGTGGTTTTACCTGGTCCTGCAGGTCTCCAGTTTTATCCTTCCCATCCACCCTTCAAAGTGATGTTCTATCTAAAATGCAAATCTGACTCCATGAAGCCCTGCTGTAAGCCCTTCACTGGTTCCCTGGCTAGATATACAAGGCCAGCTGCCCCTGCTTATCTCTACAACTTAACTTACATATGATTCTGATCTGTTTTCAGCAACACCAAGTTATTGGATTTGTCACACATGTCATGTATCTACTCTTTTTTTAAAATTTATTTTTTAATTATAGTTGACATACAGTATTATATTAGTTTCAGGTGTACGGCATAGTAATTAGACATATACTACACTACAGGTGTCATATTCAAAATAATCACTGCCAAGCCCCATGTCAAGGGGCTTTTCTCTTATCTTTTCTTCTAGGAGTTTCAGGTCTTATGTTTAAGTATTTAACCTGTTTCAAGTTAATTTTTGTGAGTTTGTAAGACAGGGGTCTAGTTTCATTCTTTTACATGTGAATATCCAATATTCCCAACACCATTTTTTGAAGAGACTGCCCCCCCCTACCTGGCCCTGAGTATTCTTAGCTTCCTTGTCAAATATTACTTGACTTGTATGATGGGTTTATTTCTGGGATCTCAATTATGTTCTATTGATCTGTCTGCTTTTATGTCAGTACCATACTGTCTTGATTACTATAGCTTTATAGTATAGCTTGCAATCAGGAAGTATGATGGCTTCCACTTAGTTGTTCTTTCTTAAGATTGCTTTGACTATTCAGGGTTTTTTTGTGGTTCCATATAAATTTTAGGGTTGTTTTTTCCTATTTCTGTAAAAAATGCCACTGTAATCTTGATAGGGACTGCATTGAACCTACAGGTGGCTTTTTGGTAGTATGGACATTTTTAATTCTCACGTAAGGATATGCTTTTATTGACTTTAGAGAGAGAGGTTGGGAGGAGAGGAAAAAAAAGAAAAACATCGTTGTGAGAAAAAACATCAACAGGTTGCCTCCTGCACATGCCCTGACCAGAGCCAGGTATAGGACCTACAACCTAGGTGTGTGCCTTGACTGGGAATCAAACCTTTCGTTGTATGGGATGATAATCCAACCCACTGAATCATACCAGCCAGGGCCTGCTGTCTTTGTGTTTTGATGTCTTGTGGTATTGGTATACTTTAACTTCTATATCATGCTCTTTTGTGTGATTTATACAAGTTTTTCTTTTGTAGTTACTATGAGGTTTACATAAAACATCATAAAATTATAGCACCCTTTTTAAAACGAGCAACTTCAGTAGAATACCTAAGCTTTACACTTTTACTTCTCATTCCCCTTACATTTTAGGTTATTAATATTATATTTACATATTTTTATATTGTGTAACTAATAACAGATTATTATAGTGATGGTTGTTTTAACTGCAATTGTGTTTGAACTTGAAACTAGAGTTGTAAAGTAATAACACACCACCATTACCCTATACAGAATCCACCTCTATGTATTTACCCTTACCAGTGAGTTTTATACTGTCTTCTTATGTTTTTATGATGTTAATTGGTATCCTTTATTTCCACTCAAAGAACTCCCTTTAGCACTTCTTATAAAGTAATGAATTCTCTCAGCTTGTATTTGTTTAGAAAAGTCTTTATCCCTCTTTCATTTTTGAAAGGCAGCTTTTCTGGGTAAATTATTTTTAGTTGAGAATTTTCTTTTCTTTCAATATTCTGAATATGTCATCACATTCTCTTCTGGCATGAAAAGCTTCTGTTGAGAAAACTGTTGAGTTTTATGAGAGGTCTCTGGCATGTAACTTCTCTCTTTTCTCTTGCTGTTTTCAAAATTCTTTTGTTGACTTCTGACAATTTAATTATGAAGTGTTTCTGTGAGCCCTATCCAGGTTCAACCTAGTTGGGATCCTTTGAGCCTCTTCGAACTGGATGTTCATTTCTTGCCCCAAATTTAGAAAGTTTTCAGGCATTATTGCTTTAAATACATTGTCTCTGTCCTTTTATCTTTCTCTTCTCCTTCTGGAATTCCCATAACACAAATATTCTTTCATTGTGTCCCATAACTCCTATAGGCTTTCTTGATTCTTTTTCATTCTTTTCCTTTTTACTCTTCGGACTGAATAATTTCAATTATCCGATCTTCCAGGTCACTGATTTTTTTCTTCTGCATGGTTCAATTAGCTTTTGAAGCTCTCTATTGAATGCTTCAGTTCAGTTACTCTATTTTTAGATGCATGATTTCTGTTTGATGTTCTTTGAGGTTTCTATTTCTTTGTTGAACTTCTCATTTTGTTCATACATTGTTTTCTTAATTTCATTTAGTTTTCTGTCTATGTATTCTTGAAGTTCATTCACTAAATGTATTTAAGATGAATATTCTGAATTCTTTGTCTGAGAGTTCATACATTGCTTTTATTTAGGATCAGTTATTAAAGCTTTATTAATTTCCTTTGTTGGTATCATATTTATCTAATTTTTCATGAGCCTTGATTCCTTACATTTGTATCTATGCATTTAGGATAGGTGCTTAAAGTTGACTTTTAAAATAAATTTATTTAAGTCACCCATCCCCCTAAATAATTTAAAGGAAATAATTTAGTACATATTAGAACAGGTAGTACACAAACATGGTAGTCATGAGAGAGGTATTAAAATGACTGAAGTTTAAGAGACTAGTCAGTCATAACAGGCTCAAGTCTTTTAACCTATAATCTATTGTTTATCTATGCATACATTATATGCTGCTTTAGCTCTCAGAGTTTACATAACAGGCATAAAATCTTCACCCCATACCAGGCCATTATGAAACTGATTTTTCCTAAAAAAAAACTATTTTTTAAAAATATGACAACAATGATCGATCATTCTCTGTTCTCAAATATGTACTACTTTCCAGCCCCCAAACTGTTCTTTCTGCTTGGAATGACTGGCTTCCCATCCCTACCTGTTGAGATTCGACATTCCTTCAAAGTCCATGCTAAATGCAATCATGTAACCCCTTTCATGCAACCTTTCCTCATCCTGAAATCAGATGGATTTCCCTGCCTTTCACAGTACCAACAGCACCTCCCTTTCTACTGTGCTTCCCATTACAATGTTGGTGGTATTTCTGATATTTAAATAATTCTTCTACCGAGTAGATTTTTAAGCATTTTCATGTGAGAAAAATAAAGAGTATGAATTTTATTCACCTTTGTACAACCATAGCACTTAACAAAGTGCCTTCTACACAGACTAAGCACATAATTAATATTTGCTGAATTGAATTTAATATTTTAAGCAACGTTCATATGACACTTACAATTTTGCGCTTGATCATGAAGAGTGGAATTTTTGCATGGAGAGGGGTTGAAGATAGTTCTTTATGGACCGTTGATAAGTACAATCTTCTTTTGATATTTCCTAAATCAGTAATTCTGAAAAAAGAAAGAGAAAAGGAGAGAGAAAGATTTCCATCACTGAAATAACCACGTCTTTGGATAATCATCAAAATGATATAATTTATCATGTAGGCTCTTTCCAACAGGGAGATCAAACACAGAATTTAAGAATTGCCTTTTTTTTTTTCCTTTCAAGAAGTAATAAAATTTCTTTCTGAAATTCAAAGTGCTCACAAGCTTGAATGTATAAATTCACTCAATATGCTAATTTATTTCAGTACTTTATACTAGATTTCCAGTCTTCCAGCCTATGAAAAGAATTCAATTTGTATGAACTGAGAAACAGCTAGCCTTTAATAACCATGCTTGTTCCAGCCCCTTAAGTTTGTGTTATCTTGGGACATACTGTCACCTACTAAATAAGAAAACATTATGGGTTTCTTTCCCTAAAAACGCACCTGTCATTTTATATGGGCTGTTAGTCTGCTTAGAGACAGACACAAAACACTGACTGTCGGTTTCACTTCCTAAGCACATATCTTCAAACTAGAATTATAATATACAAGTTTATTGCTCACTATTCAGGTCAACCTGCAGTGATACCAAGGACACTGAATGTGAACATCTTTAACAGATTTAGAGAACAGCCATGATCACAAAGATTAGGTTTTCTTCAAATTGATAGGAGCTCATTTTTATCTTCTGCTTCCTTTAGGTCTCAGAGATAACACCGCAGGCTAAAACCTCCAAACCTGTCTCAGGCTGCTATATTGTAGAATTGATACTTCTTGAAAGACTATTTTTTTTTATTGGAGTATAGTTAATTTCCCCCTATTTTTAGCAACCTTGTCTACATGTATCAACTGCTAATTTTCTACAATTAGCAATTCCCAAAGGAGAAAACATCTAATTGGAATATTTGTAGTGTAATTAACTATTTTTTTTTAAGTCAACATAGCCTCCTTTTCTACTTTTAAGTGAGTTTAGTGGAGTGACTGGTTAACAAAATTACCCAGGTTTCAGTTGGACAATTCTACAACACATCATCTACCACACCAAGTCAAGTCTCCTTCCATCACCACTTATCTCCCCATATACTACTGGCCAACACCTTCCCCAACTCCCTTCCTCCCAGCAATTAACAAACTGTTGTCCGTGTCTATGAGTTTTCTGTTTTTTTGCTTAATCCTTCCACCATCCACAAGACCCCACCCTTCGGACAGCTGTTAGCTTGCCTCTATCTATGAGTCTCTATTTTGCTTGCTGGTTTTCATTTTGTTCATTAGATTCCACATATGAGTGAAATCATATGATACTTGTCTTTTTTCTGACTGGCTTATTTCACTTAGCATAATGCCCTCCAATTCCATTCATGCTGTCACAAAGGATAAGATTTCCTTTTTTTTTTTTTTTACAGCCAAGTAGTATTCCATTGTGTAAATGTATCACAGCTTTTTTATCCACTTGGCGGTGTCCAAATCTTGGCTATTGTAAATAACATTGCAATGAACATAGGGGTGCATATATTCTTTCAAATTAGTATTTTGGGTTTCTTCAGATAAATTCTCAGAAGTGGAACAAGTATATCATAAGGCAGTTTCATTTTTAAATCTTTGAGGTAACACTATATTCCTTTCCACAGTGGCTGCACCAATTTGCATTACCACCAACAGTGCATAAGGGTTTCCTTTACTCCATATTCTCATTAACACTTGTTTGTTGATTGATGATAGCCATTCTGACATGTGTGTGTGATAGCTCATTGTGGTTTTAATTTGCAGTTCTCTGATGACTAGTGATGTTGAGAATCTTTTCATATGTCTATTGGCCATCTGTATGTCTTCTTTGGAGAATTGCCTATTCAAGCCCTTTGTCCATGTTTAAAATTTGTTTTTTAATGTTGAGTTTGGTAAGTTCTTTACAAATTTTAGATATTAACCCTTATTAGTATGTATTGGTGAATATGTTCTCCCATTCAGTGGGTTATCTTTTCATTTTGTTAACAGTTTCCTTTGGGGTACAAAAACCTTTTAGTTTGATGTAGTACCATTTATTAATTTTTATTTTGTTTCCCTTATCCAAGGAGATATAGCAGAAAATATATTGCTACTAGAAATGTCCGAGATTTTACTGCCTGTTTTCTTCTTGGATTTTTATGGTTTTAAGTCTAACAGTAAGTCTTCAATAGATTTTGAGTTTATTCTTGTGTATGATGTGAGTTGCTCTATTTTCATTTTTTTTGCACAAATATGTGCAATTTTCCCAACAACATTTATTGTATGTTTTTGACTCCTTGTCAAATATTAATTAACTATAAAGGTATACATTTATTTTTGGGCTCTCTATTCTGTTCCATTGATCTATATGTCTGTTTTTGTCGGGAGCAAGCTGTTATGAATATTATGGCCTTGTACTATAGCTTGATATCAGGTGGTGTGATTCTTCCAACTTTATTCTTCTTTCTCAAGATTGCTGTGGCTATTTGGGGTCTTTTGTGGTTCCATACAAATTTTTGAAATATTTGGTCTAGTTCTGTGAAACACACCATTGGTAGCTTGATTGGAATTGCACTGAATCTATAAATGCTTTGGGTAGTATGGACATTTTAATAATGTTAATTTTTCCTATCCATGAATATGGTATGTGCTTCCACTTATTTGTATTTTTCTGTTTCTTTCTTTAGTATCTTCTACTTTTTCAAATACAGGTCATTTACATCCTTGGTTAAATTTATTCCTATTTTATTCTTTTTGAAGCAATTGTGAATGGGATTGTTTTCTTAGTTTCCCTTTCTAATAGTTCATTATTGGTGTATAAAAATGCAACTGATTTATGTATATTTATTTTGTATCAGTCTATTCTACTGAATTGATTTGTCACTTTTACTGATGGAATCTTTAGGGTTCTCTATATATAGTATGATGCCATCTACAAATAGTAACAGTTTTACTTCTTCCTTTCCAATTTGGATGCCTTTTATTTTTTCATCTTGTCTGATTGCTGTGGCTAGGACTTCCAGTACTATGTTGAATAAAAGTGGTGAAAGTGGACACCCCTGGCTTGTTATTGATTTTAAGGAAAATGGCTTGTAATTTTTACCGCTTGAGTATGATGTTGGTTGTGGGTTTGTCATATATGGTTGTCATTACGTTAAGGTATGTTTCCTCTATTCCCACTCTGTTGAGTTGTTTTTAAAATCATAATTGGGTGCTGGATTTTATCAGAAGCCTTTTCTGCCTCTACTGATAAGATCATATGGTTTTTATCCTTCATTTTGTTATGTGGTGTATCACGTTTGTTATTTGTGGATAATGTAGCCATCTTGCATCCCTGAAATAAATCCCACTTGATCATGATGTATTGCTGGATCTAATTTGCTAATATTTTGTTGGGAATTTTATCATCTATGTTCATCAGGGAAATTGGCCTATAATAAAGCATTTTCTGTAGCTCTTTCTTGCCTCCCCTGCCCATGTTTCTAATCACATTATTTCCTTCCTCTACGATACTCTACATATTTTTCTGTAGGAAACTATTATTGAACAATGGTAAGAATAAGTAAAGTAAAAATTAGATAATTTCAGATTATGGCCATAATGTTAAAAATTCTACCTTACCTGCACTATACAATGCCATAAAGTCATTTTACAAAGCAGTACATTATTTCAATCCACAGAGCTAAGGTTTAAAATGTGAAACTACTATGTAGTTTTACACTAAGATGTATATAAATAAATGTTGTTTAATATCTGCCCCAAAGCAATGTGCTCAAAGTGGGATGTGCATATGAGGCCAAGGGGTGCTACACAACCATTCACTGCAGCGCAGGAAAAAACTACTAAAACTATCTAACCACTCTGCCTGCTTGATCACCCCTAACCACTCACTTGTCTGTCTGCCTGACTGCCCCAACTGCTTGCCTGCCTGCCTGATTGCCCCTAACTACTTGCCTGTCTGATCACCCCTAAACACTCACTTGTCTGTCTGCCTGATTGCCCCAACTGCTTGCCTGCCTGCCTGATTGCCCCTAACTACTCGCCTGTCTGATAGCCCCTAAGCTCGCCTGCCTGCCTGATTGCCCTAACCTCTCTGCCTGCCTGACTGATTGTCCTTAACCACTCTGCCTGCCTGATCATCCCTAAACACTCGCTTGCTTGCCTGCCTGATCACCTCTAACAGCTCGCCTGCCTGCCTGATTGCCCCTAACCATTCTCTCTGCTTGTCTGATTGCCCCTCTTACCTTGACCTCTCCTGCTAGAGCTTCATCCATAATGACGTTAGGAAGGTCATTCAGCTGTCTGGTCTAATTAGCATATTACACTTTTATTATTGTATATTGTTCACAATAGGAAGCTATTACAGTCAACATTCTACCTGGTATGATGAATGGATATGACAAAAATAATTATGTTCTCTTTTATTTCTTTACTAGAGGCCTGGTGCACAAAAATTTGTGCACTCGGGGGCGGGGGGGGGGTCGCTCTGCCTGGCCTGTGCCCTCTTGCAGTCTGGGACCCCTCGAGGGATGTCTACCTGCTGGCTTAGGCCCACCCCTTGGGTGATTGGGCCTAAGACGGCAGTCAAACATCCCTCTGGCAGCCCGGGAGCCCTCAGGGGATGTCCACTTGCCAGCGGGGAGCAGGCCTAAGCTACAGTCGGACATCCTTAGCACTGCTGAGAAGGCAGGAGTGGCTCCCACAACCACTGCTGTACTAGCAGCCTTCTGGCTTGTGGCTGAGCAGAGCTCCCCTGTGGGAGTGCCCTGACCACCAGGGGCAGCTCCTGCATTGAGCATCTGCTCCCTGGTAGTCAGTGTGTGTCATAGTGACCAGTCATTCCCAGTGATTCTGCTGTTAGGGCAATTTACATATTACCCTTTTATTATACAGTATTATATAGGATAGAGGCCTGATGCATGGGTGGGGGCTAGCTGGTTTTCCCTGAAGGGTGTCCTGGATAAGGGTGGGGTTCCTGCTGGGGTGCCTGGCCAGCTGGGTGAGGGGCTGATGGCTGTTTGTAGGCTGGCCACATCCCCTTCAAGGTGGGTGTTGCCCCCCCCAGGATACCTGGCCTGCCTGGATGAGGGGCTGATGGCTGTTTGCAGGCTGGCCACAGCTCCCATTGACCCAATGTCCCAGCGAGGTTGGCTCGAATCAGGTTTCTGGGGTTTATCTTCTATAATTGAAATTTTGTTGCCTTGAGCAGAGGCCACAGCCTGCCTAGGCAGGCAGTTTCCTTGATCACTGGTGAAACAAAGTCTCCTGTTTGCTTCAGCTCCATGGCTTCTATAATTGAAACTTTGCTGCCTTGAGCGGAGGCCACAGCCGGCCTAGGCAGGCAGTTTCCTCCATCGCTGGTGCAATGGAAGCCTCCTGTTTGCTCTAGCTCCATGGCTGCTGGCCGCCATCTTGGCTGGGTTTTCATACAGTTGCTCTGATTGGCTGGTGGGCGTGGCTTGGCTGGTGGGTGTGGCTTAGGTATAACAGAGTGAGGGTCAATTTGCATATTACTTTTATTAGATTAGATTGGGGTAAAATTTGTGTAATTGAAATGCATAAATTTCCATGTAAAATCTTAAAATTTTTTTTTTTTAATTTAACTTCATTCTTGAGAGTATTACAGGATGTCCTCGATTTTCTCCCTTTGGGCTGCCCCCTTGCCCCATTCCTGCCCTGCCCTAGGCCTTCACCACACTATTGTCTGTGTCCATAGATTATGCATTAAGACAGACTATGCAAATTGACTGTCACACTGTCACAAAGATGGTGGCACCCATAGCCACAAGATGGCGGCGCCCGGTCTACTTAGCCCCTCCAGAGTTCCCCAGTCCTTTCAGCCCCGCCAAGGGTGGCAGGCCTGCACTGTGGCCAGACCCGCCCTCAGCCCCCGCAACTGCCCAGGGTCGGCCCGAGGAGCAGGCAAGCTTCGGATGTTGGCTGCTCAGCTACCTAGGGCCAGCCTGAGGTGCAGGCAAGCCTCAGATGTCGACTGCCCAGCCGCCCAGGGTAGATCCAAGGTGCAGGCAAGCCTCAGATGGAGGCTGCCCAAGGCTCAGGTAACCAAGGCCGGCTGAGGCTTGCACTGCCAGCAGTGGCAGCAGCAGAGGTGTGATGGGGGTGTTGCCTTCCCCTGATGGACGGGTCGCCTCCTGTCCCTGAGGGCTCCCAGACTGTGAGCAGACCAGGCTGAGGGACCCCTCCCTCCCTGCACTCCAGTGCATAAAATTTCATGCACCAGGCCTCTAGTATGCGTATAAATTCTTTGCTTAATCTCCTGTTTTGATAAATGTACTAGTATACACACATGTAATTATCACTCCAATCAAAATATAGAAAGTTGCTTCCTGTCTCCTTATTGTCAATCCTCACTCCTGATTTCTATCATCATGGGTCAATTTTATCTGTTCTTCAACTTCTAATAAAATGTAATAGTAGACTATATTATTTTGTGACTAGCTTCTTACACTGATCACATTTTATTTTTGAGATTCATCCATATGTACCAATAGTTCTTTTTTAAAATTGCTGAGTCTTGTCTGGCTATATAACAATTCATTTATCTATTTCCCTATTGATGGACATTTGTTTCCAATACTGGTTTCTTATGAAAACCTGTAAGAACATGCTTATAGAGTCTTCTAATGGATGTGTATTCTCATTCTCTTGATAATTAAGAATGGGCTTACTGGGTCATTAGGAAAGATGCATGTATAACTTTATAGACACAGTTCTCCAAAGTGGTTGTCGTGGTTACACATTCTCACCAACTCTTGTTGCTATCAGACTTTATTGTTAGCCAATTCTAGTGGGTATGAAAAGGATATTATTGTGATTTTATTTTCATTTCCCTTTGAATAATGACATTAAACACTTTTACATGTATTCACTGATATATCTTTTGAAGAATCTGTTTTTTACTCAAATTTTATTTCTCTTATTATAACTGTAAGAGTTCTTTATATATTTTGGATACACAGTCTTTGTCATATATATGTATTGTGAATATTTTCTTGCCTATTATATTAATAGGATGTATTTCTAAACTTTTATTTGGAAATAATGTCTGATTTAGAAAAAAGTATCAAGAATACTACAGAGAAACTCATTTATGCTTTATCTAGTTTCGCTTATTGCTTAATGATGTCTTTTGATTCGCAGATGTTTTTAATTTTCATGAAATTCAGTTTATCATTATTTATATAGTTGTGACTCCTATGTCCTAAAAAATCCTTGCCTAGCCAAAAGTTGCAAAAGTACTTTCCTATGTTTCTTTCTAGATCTTTATAGTTTTAGTTTTTATATTTAGTCTATGATTCATCGTTAATTAATCTGGGTACTGTGTGAGGTAGTTTTGGGTGTGGGTCTATTTCTTTTGGTATGTTTAACCAGTCATCACAGCACCATTGTTAGAGACTTCCCTTTCCTCATTGAAATGCATTGGTACTTTGGTGAAAATCAATTGACTATACATACATATTACTATGTGTGGATCTATTTCTGGGCTGTATTGATCCATTTGTTTTACTTATCCATTTGTTCATTCTTATACCAATGTCACATTGTGTTGATTACTATAGGTTTACAGTAAGTCTTAAAACTAGTTCAAAAAAACTCAACTTTTTGTTGTTATTGTTGTTTTTTAATATATTTTATTGATTTTTTACAGAGAGGAAGGGAGAGGGATAGAGAGTCAGAAACATCGATGAGAAAGAAACATCAATCATCTGCCTCCTGCATACTCCCTAATGGGTATGTGCCCGCAACCAAGGCACATGCCCTTGACCAGAATCAAACCTGGGACCCCTGAGTCCACAGATAGGCCAATGCTCTATCTACTGAGCCAAACCGGTCAGGGCTATTTTCCCCCCAAGGTTTGTTTGGCCTCCACTTTTCCATATAGATTTTAGAACACTATCATTTTCTATTTAAAAAAAAGGTGTTGAGAATTTAACTTGGATTGTGCTAAACTTAGAGATATATTTGGGAAGAACAATATTGAGTTTCCCAATCAATTTACATGCTATATCTCTCCATTTATTTAATCCTTGTTTAATTTCTTTCACAATGTTTTACAGTTTTCAATTTCAAAGTCTTGCACATCTTTTGTTAAATTTATTTCTAAGTATGTTGTTTTCTGACATGATGAAAAAGCATTGAAAATACCAATTACCAGCCAAATGTTACTAATATACAGAAATACCATTGACTTCTATATATAAACCTAGTTTCATGTGACCTTGCTTAATTCACTCCTAAATACTAACAGTTGTTTTGCAGGTTCCTAAAGATTTTCTACATAAATAATCATGTCTTCAGTGAATAAAGACTTTTATGTCTCCTTTTCCCAATCTTTATACCTTTTCTTTCTTTTTCTCACATTACTGCACTGGCTAGGACTTCCAACATATACTAAATAGAAGTGGTGAGAGTACAAAACCTTGCCTTGTTCCTGGTAATAGGGGGAAAGTGTTCAGCATGTTTCTATTAGATATGATGTTAGATGAAAGTTTCCTTTATCAAATTGAAGATATTCTCTGCTATTTCTAGTCTTTTTTTGTGAGTTTTTTTTAAATCAGGAAAGGGTGTGATGTTCTGTCAAATGATTTTTCTGCCCTAATTGAGATGATTCTATTGTTTTTCTCCTTTATTCTGCCCATATGATTTATTTACATAAGTGAAACTAGCCTTGTATTCTTGACAGAAGTTTCAATAGTGCTAGCATTTTTTGGAGGATGTTTATAGCAATGTTCATGGGGGACACTGGTCTGTAATTTTCTTGTACTGTCTATGTCAGCCGAGACCTGAGGTGGCTGAAGGCCCGATCCAGGGTGAGGGGACACCTTGGTGGGAGTCTGCAGCCCCTGCTCTACAGTCACTTGTTACCTCAGAGAATGCCATCCCATAGCTTCCCCCAACGGGTGTGCACCAGTTCCAAGAATCCAGACCTGAACCCAGAGGGTGCAAGGGAGGACCTGGACATTTTGTACAATGGGTTCCCAAGACTTGGGCTTCTCTATGGAGATTTCAGGGTCAGAGCAGGGTCCGCAGGGGGTCCAAGTTGGGTGCAGTCTCCTTGTCTGGGCCGGGGCTTCTTGGATGGGGATTGGCCACAGCCACTTGCCCTCATAACCTGCCTGTGCCCAGAGGAGGCCCAGGGGAGGCCCAGGGGAGGCCCAGGGGAGAGTGACATGCACCACTGACCATGGACTTTATAGTGTATGCTACCACCTGGAGTTCAGAAAAATAAATTTTTCACATCCTCCCCCAAAAGCTAGTTCCAAAAGTGATCTGGAAAGTGTTCACTTTTTTATTGTTGAAAAATTTGTTTACAATGGTGCTGGTTATTCTTTAAATGTTAACAGAATTCATTCAAGTCTGAAATTTTCTTGGAGGATTTTGGTTACACATTCAATTCTTTAATAGATTGTAGGGCTATTCAAATCTCTAATTTTTTTGTTTCAGTTTTGGTAAATTGGGCTTTTCATTAAAACTGTTGAGTTTATTGCCATAAAGTTATTCATATTTTCCCCTTCATTATCTTTTTAACATCAATAGGATCTGTAGGGGGTATCCTTTCTTTCTCTCATTTCTGACGTTGATAATTTGTATCTTCTTTTTTTATTAATCATTCCTGCTATGGTTTATCAAGTTGATCATTTTAAAGAAACAACTTCTAACTTTGTAAAATTTCTCTATTCTTTTTTTTTTTTTTAAGATTTAAAAACTTGATTTTGGAGGGAGGGAGGCAGGAAGGGCAAGAGAAAGAGAGAAAGATCAATGTGAGAGAGAAACATTGGTTTGTTTCCTCCTACACATGTCCTGACTGGGAATTGAACTCAATACATTTTTTTTCTTTTGTTGTATGATATATTACAACCAACTGAGCCACTTGGGGCCAGAGCAAAATTTCTCTATTCTTTGTTTTCAATGTTATTGATCCTGACTTTATTTTTATTCTTTCCTTCTACTTATTTTGGTTTAATTCGTTCCCCACCCTCTCCACCATCTTCTTAGGATGAAAAGTTAGCTCATTAATTTTAAATATTTCTCTTAAAACTATAAGGTCTTCTCTTAGCACTATGTTACCTGCATCCCACAAATTTTAGTATGTTGCATTTTTTTTTCAGTTTGAAATATTTTTTAATTTCCCATATGATTTCTTCTTTGGATCTTAGGATAGTTAGATATGTGCTATTTAATTTCCAAAGAGTATAATCTTTTCTATATATTGCATTGCTATTGATTTTTAATTTAATTCCATTGTGGTCAGAGAACACACTTTGTAAAGTTTCCTCTTTAAAACACAATGTAACAAGACCCCGTATGACTCAGTATGTGACTGGTGAGTGGCTAATATGCAGTTGAATTTCTTTGATGCTAATATTTTAAAACTCTAAAACATTAAAATCTATTTTCCCTTAAATCTACTCAAGACTGATGTATCATCTATTGACCTTTACCACAATCTATCATGTTTCTGGGCAATTTAGCACCTATATCACTATTTCCTTTTATGACATCAGTCTGGATAATTTTAAGTATCCACACGGAGAATAAAACTTAATCTAAATCTAACCTCTTCCATCTATGAACAGTCTCACTTTGTAGCCCATCATTACCAGGAACTGTTTGACTTTATGGTCCCCTATTTAACATTTCCTCCTGATCCATTAATTCATTCAACTAACATTCAGTTAATGCCTTAGTAGTACAATATAAGGTATTAGAGATAAGGAAGTAGCTAAGTATGAAAATCATTATCCAGTTTGATTTCCAGTAGAAGGGAAGAATAACCATTCTTTAATGGTTTTCAGCATATTTTATGGACATTACCTTAAGTCTCAGAACAATCCTCCTCTGCAGGTAGTATGCTTACTCTCTGTTTGGCACATGGGGAAACTGCACTGTAGGGGCATGGCTCCCTTGAAAATGTCGCATAAACCTATAAATGCAACAGCTCCCTGCGGGTGAGTGAGACGCTCTTAGGTACTGCTCGCTGCATACCTCAGAGATACTGCAGGTTCAGCTCCAGACCACTGTCGAAGAGTAAATGTTTTGATAAAACAAGTCACAAATTTCTTTTTTTGGTTTCTAGTGCGTATATAAGGTATGGTCACATAATACTGTAGTCTAGTGAGCAGAACAGCATTGTGTCTAAAAAAATGTTTGTATCTTACTTAAAAAGTACTTTATTGCTGAAAATTGCTAACTATCATCTAAGCCTTTGGAGAGCTGTAATCTTTTTGCTGGTGGTGCTGGTCGGGGAGGTCTTGCCTTAAACTTGTAAAAAAAAAAAAAAAAGTGCAATTATCTGTGAAGCCCAGTGAACTGAAGTGCAATAAATCTGGGCCAAAGTGTATTTAGAAAGGACTGGAGAGCTGCAGTGGTAGTCCTGGATCTCTTTCTGCTTTACATGTACTTCATTACTGGCTGAGACCTCTGATTATTGTGAGGCTGTTTGACAATCCAACCCTTTGAGCTATTTCCTGTTCCTGGTTATGTTGTGCAGCCTCTTTAGGAAGCAAACTCTCAAAAGCAGAGTCTGAGAAAAGGACATAGATAGGAGGAGCTTGTTGGAGAGGGCAGGGTGGTGGAGGTTCCATGAAGCAGGAAGGAGGTAGTAGGGAGAAAGACAACAAAAGAAGAAAAGCTAAGATTAAGGACACTCTGTTGATGACACTACTGTAGGCCTCCATTCCACCAGGACGTCTGGAGACATGTGCAGCCATCTCTCAGAACTGTCCACCTTAAGAGTGGGAGGGGGGAGTGTATTCCTACTGAGTCCCAATGCTCAGTGGTTAAGGGCTGCCCCTGGGGGCCTTAACATCCCAGTATTCCTGGTGGCATTATGGGATGCTATCCAAGCAAGCTGAAACCAAACTGTCAAATGAATCTACAACTGATATCAGAGGACGACCCAGAGGACATGGCATGGAACAGTGGAATAAGCTGCCACAATAACAATATCATACTCACTGCTATTTAAACATATTCCATCCTTTTGTATTTTTGCGCTTTTGCTTCTGCCTTTCGATTAGAGACCCCCTTCTGTCATTATGCCTACTGAAATTATATTCATCCATCACAGTTTGTGTTGAAATGCTACCTTCTCCTTGAAAACAACTCTGGTTTACAAATTGAAAATAATCACATTCTGTTCTGACTAATCACAGCATGTTTTTGACCTCTAATAATGATTTTTTTTTCATTTCCCCTTGGTGTTCTAGGTTAGTAACTACAATACACTTTATGGGTCATAATCTGATGCAAATATGCAAATCTTTTCCTTTGTTCTCATGGGTGAATAACACTCAGTCCCATAAAGTTCAGTTTTACCTCTTGCTAGTAACATTCTGAGCTATGAACTTCCCTCTCAAGACTTCTTTCATGGTGTCCATTGTTGTGTTTTCATTGTCATTTGTTGCCATGATGTTTTTTTTAATTTTTCTTTTGTCTCTCTGGTAACTCAGTCATTGTTTAATAGCATGCTATTTAGTCTCCATGTGTTTGATTTTTTGGATTGTTTTTATTGTAGTTGACTTCCAGTTTTATGCCATTGTGATCTGAGAAGATGCTTGAATTTGAGGAGACTTTGCCTGTGATCCAATATATGGTCTATCTTTGAGAAAGACCCATGTGCACTTGAGAAGAATGTATATTCTGTGGCTTTGGGGTGCAGTGTTCTGAAGATGTTGATTAATTCTACCTGATCTAGTGAGTCATTTAGGATTGATGTTTCTTTGCTGATTTTTTGTTTAGAGGATTTGTCCAAGGGTGATAGTGGGATATTAAAGTCCCCTCCTATGATTGTATTGCTGTCAATCTCTCCCTTGATATCCTCCCGAAGTTATTTTATGTATTTGGGTGCTCCTATATTGGGTGTGTATATGTTTACCAGAGTTATTTCTTCTTGTTGGATTGCTCCCTTTAGTATTAGGAAGTGGCCTTCCTTATCTCTTTTTATGTCCTTCACTTTGAGATCTAATTTGTCAGATATAAGAATTGATACCCCAGCTTTTTTTTCATTTCCCTTCACCGTCAGTCTGTGATTGTCTTTTTTTCTGAGGTAGTTTTCCTGTAGACAGCAGATATATGGGTCATGTTTTCTTATTCACTCAGTTACCCTATGTCTTTCGATTGGGGCATTAATCCATTTACATTTAAAGTTGTTATTGATAGATAATTGTTTGTCACCGTTTTTATTCTTTACCCGTGTTCCTTCTTCATTTCCTTTTTTTTTTTCTTACAGTAGACCCTTTAACATTTCTTGCATTGATGGTGTGGTGATAACAAACTCCCTTAGTCCTTTTTTGTCTGTGAAGCTCCTGATTCCACCCTCAATTTTGATTGACAGCCTGCTGAGTACAGTATTCTTGGATTCAGACCCTTCCTTTGCATGACTTTGTATATTTCATTACATTCCCTTCTTGCCTGATGTGTTTCTGGTGAGAAATCAGTAGCTAGTCTGATGGGGGATCCTTTGTAGGTAACTTTCTGTCTCTCTCTTGGCTCCTTTTAAGATTCTTTGTCGTTGGTGTTTGCCAATTTAATTATGATGTGCCTTGGTGTTGGTCTTTTGGGGTTCATTTTGTTTGAGCCTCTGTGAGCTTCTTGGCTTTGTGTGAGTTTTTTCTTCCCTACATCAGGGAAGTTTTCTGTCATTATTTCTCAAAACAAGCTTTCTATTCCTTGTTCAGTTTCCTCTCCTTCTGGCACCCCTATTACACAGATGTTGTTTCTTTTTGTGTTGTCCCAAAGTTCTCTTAGGCTCTCCTCCTGCTTTTTAATTTTTTTCCCCTAGAAGCTGCTCTGCTTGGGTATTTTTTCCTGCCTTGTCTTCTAGCTCACTGATGTGGTACTCTGCTTCTTCTAGTCTACTGTTGATGCTTTCTATTGAGTTCTTTATAGCAGCAATGTCATTTTTCATTTCCTTTTGGTTCTTACACATATTGAATTTGTCTTTCATTCTCAACCACCTTATGACCATTTCTCTGAATTCTTTCTCTGACTGGTTGCTTGCCTCTATTTCATTTACTTCCTTTTCTGGTGATGCCTGTTTCTCTTTCACATGTGGGCAGTTTCTTTGTCTCCCCATGATCTCTTTTCTCTGGGTGTCTGGTTATGTAGTTCTCTCTCTCCTTTATCTAGGCGAAATCTGACCTTTCTGTGAGGAGGTGCAGGGCTCATCTGAGTCCACCTATTCAGGCTGCTTGGAATCCGGTGTTCCTGGGTTCCTAGCTGGTCCCTTGGTGCCGTGTTTGCAGTGTCCCTGGATGTATATGCTTCCGATCAAGAGCAATAATTTTGAAGCCAGATTTTCTGGGTTCAAATTCTGGGTTCACCATTGCTTAACTGTGTGACACTGGGCTGACTTAAGCTTTTGTGTCTTGGTTTTTTTAGTAAACTGTGAAAAATAATAGTACTCTAGGATTGTTGTACCACATAAGTGTATGTGGATTGTTTAGTGTACTGTGTGTTTTTGGCCTTTAATTTTCTAATAAATAAAAGTTGAGCAGCTCATAAATTACTACATAATCCCCTATCAGTGTTCCAGCCTCCATACTGAAAAGTGTGAATGGGTGGGGTTGGAGACTGACATCTTTCCTCCTGATGCCGTGAGTCTTGGTAAACATGAATGGGCATCATTGCAGGCTGTTGTCCGCAATCTGTCTTTTCTAGTTTGTAAGCTTCCTGAGAGCTGAGATCATATTCTGGTTATCAAAGACTCTCACACAGAGCTTTGCAGTTAATTGGGAAATATATGCTGAACTGCCCTTATTGAAGCCCTATTGGAGTGACATTTGATCACGTATTTATTGAACACCTACTTGGTGCCAAACATGAAAGGAGATACTTGGATATCACAACAAATAAAGCAAATCCCTGCCCTCATGAAGATATAATGCGGGAAAATAGCAATAAGCAAGTAAGTACACATGTAATATGTCGGCTCTCAATAATGCCTATGGAAAAACAACAACACAAGTACAGAAAGGTGATAGAGAGAGGTGGGGTGGGAAGTTGTTTTTTTTTTTAAATGTAGTTAGAAAAGGCCTCCAGAGAATGTGACATTTGAGCAAGAAGTTGAATGAAGTGAAGGTTGGAACCACGCAGATATCTGGAGGAAGAGGATTCCAGACAGAATACTCCTGAGGACGGTGTGAAAATTCAAAAGAAAGATCTGTTCCTCTCTATAGTGGATCTCTTAATATAATTCAACAAGTATTGAGAGAGGTGGACCCCCTGATCTGTAAGGCTCACAGTGAGTGTGTGGCATGTCTCTGCTCTCATGGAGGCCAGGTTTTGGTGTTCCCAAAACAGTTCTCAGTTAAATCTCACTGTTATGGCTCTGATCACTGGATGAATTTCTAAATTCATCCAACTTAGGACAGAGGTATCAGGACTAAGCCACTCAGATGGTGATGAGGATTTATTCTACTGTCTTTGCAAAGATAAATATGGAAAACTTCCCTTCCTCATAATTAGGAAGAGTTGGTTTTGGAGGGAAAATAAAATTATATGCTAAGCTTAAATGGTTCTAAAAGCAAGCTGAATTGCTACTTAAAAAAAAAAATTAAAATTAGTCATTCATGAGAGAGAATATATATGCATATGTGTGACTACTTAAAAGCTTCATTATGTATATGTACTTTTTTGGGGACAATTTAGCTGCTGGAAGAAAGGCTGCTTGTAAAACAGCTCTTCACTTGTATTATAGGCTTGATTTTCACCATCTCCAATCTCCCGTGATCTAACAAAGCAGGAAAGACAATCAACACTGGAATAGTTTCTCCTGCACTTAAAGATACTTAAAAAAACAACATATGAGTTCATACATTTTTATATCTCTAAGTGAGCATTTATAACTAAGGGTCAGCAATGTGATAAAAAGTAATAAGACCATATTGAGAAAAAATGGGGTAGTCAACAGGAAAATCAACCTCATTTATTATAATATTCTAGTGATCAGCAGGTGTATAATTCTCACAGCTATGGTCATTAACGACATTCATTCCAAACTTAACATCTACATTTGCAAACCATTTGAAAGTAAAATTACTTTTCAATTCAATTTTCAATTCACTTTTATGTCTTCATCTTTGATTGACAATTTTTCACAATGGCAACCTCAGTGAGTATTTGAGTAAATGGTGACAACCATCCAAGAGTACAGATAACCTCATCTGTTCAGATTACCTATTTACTTTTCTTCTGTATGTACAATCACTCACAACCATTTGTGAATGTTCATTTTAGATGAGAATGAACTTGAAAAACTGATGTCAGACTTCTAACGATTTGATTCATTAACTAGAATCATTTGTTCCTAAAGCCAAATTGGTATTTATTTTTCTTATCATAACCTAAAAAAACACACCAACAAATTTGAATGCATATTTTCAGTGATGCTACCACCAAATAACTGTCAGTATAATTACAAGGAAGGGTGAATTTACAAAGTAGTATATCTAAATATATGCAATTATGTTTAGGTGTATAGCTACTATGGCTGTGTACTGAAATTTAAAATCATATATATATATATATATATATATATATATATATATATATATATATGGTTCCATGCATAAGGTCTCCCTTCCACATTCATTCCTATGCTTCACAATCACCAAAGAAAATTTTATTTCTTTAGTTTTTCCTGGATACCTTTGGCTGAAGTTTAAATTCATTTAATATTCTATTATTCTTAATAAAGAATATTAGTAATTCTGAACCTAGTATGCTTTCTGATTCTTATTAAAACACAATGTAGCCCTTTTAAAAATATTGAACATTCATTACAATGCATACTTCACAAGTGCTTTTAAATTAATACCCAGTGCTTTGGAATCCTCCCTAAATACTATCTGATTCCCTTTCTAAAAACAGCTTTAATGAGGGATAATTTACAGTCCATAAATACCATTTTAGTGTACACTTGAATATTTAAGGAATTATGCAAAAATCACCAAAAATTCAGTTGACGAACATTCCATTCCCATCACCTCCATGCACCACCTCCCCTCCCCAACTTCCCAAATCATGGTTAATCATATGCTTACCCCAACCCCAAGCTATCACTGATCTGGTTTTGGTCTCTAAATATTTTCCTTTTCTGAATATAAATGGAATAAAAATACAAGTCTTTTGCATTGACTTCTATCACTTAGCATAATGTTTTTGGGATTCATTCATATTGTAGCACAGATTACTTTTTACTATGGAATACTATTCCAATGCATAGATATACCTCATTTTGTTTATCCATTTTACCAGTTGAGCTGTAAACTGTCTCCAGGTTTGGCCAGTCTAAATAATGGCACTAAGAACACTCATGCTCAGCTGTGTGTATGGACATACTGTTTTCATGTTTTTTAGGTACATACCCAGGAATTTCACTCTTAAGTATACACCCAAGAAGACTGAAAACACTTCCACAGCAAAACTTGAACATGAATGTTAAAACAGCATTATTAATAATTGTCAAAAAGTGAAAACAATCCAAATGCTCATCAACTGGTAAGTGAATAAACAAAAAATCCATACTATACCAGGCACTGCACTCTTTTGTTTATACACAGGGTTAGAGCATTGCTTTTTCCAGTCGACTATTCTGTTTAACTGAATAACATCATCATAAATGATCACTTTCTGAAGACCATAATGAATAACATGTACCACAAAAAGTACACCTTTAAAAAAAACAGTTAAAGTGCTCAAGTATCAATATAAAATATTACTGATTTATTGGAGTTTCCCAATTACTTAAAATCTGACAACTTTTGTAAAAATTTCCTGTAAGTTGCCTGTCAGTGAAATTTTTACACACAGTATCCAACACTGGGGAAATCCTTTAGGTGTTCAGTCCCTGAACACCTACAGCATGCACTCTTTAGACTTTCTATCCCCCCTCACCTCTGCTCACCTAAATGTATCACTATAACTGTAGACAGTTCTGATTCCTTAAGTATTTTATATTATATTTTTACATGAAAAGCCTCACATATCTTTAAATGCAGGAGATTTCACAAGTACATAAAGATACACTTACATGAATATTCATTATAACATTAACAGTAAAACCAAAAAACAGGAAAACTGAGAGGTCCATCAGAAGGGTCTATCTAGAGATAAGTACCCTATGCTGTAAACATGCAAAGATACATATGGCAGCTATTCAAAAGAAGGAGGCAGGTTAATATGCAGTTATATGGAAAGATTCCCAGTATGGATAAAGTAGAAAGTCCCACTGTCACCACACCAAACAAATTTCCAAACAGTATAAATAGTATGATTCTAAACAAATTTCCAAACAGTATAAATAGTATGATTCTATTTGAGGGGAAAAAATTGTAAAATCATATACACATACACACTCCTACACACCCAAACTCTGTAGGGATTCACAAACTATTAAAAGCAATTATCTTTGGAAAATGACTCCAAATTTTCTTATTATGTGCATGGATTGCTTTTATTATGTAATATAACTTGTAAGAAGCATTTAAGCCTGTAAGTACAAAGAAGTGATTACTGGTTAACTATTTGATATAAAATATTCTACAATACAAAAAAAGAATGTTTAAAAAATTATTTACTTCAAGGAACCTCAAAAAAGACATTATGCGACATTTTCCAGTTCCTCAAGGAACTATAGCTAGGGTCATTCTGCTAGGCTGAGAGTCATGTGGCAAATCAATAGACTATCCTTCGAGGTAAGAGCACCACAATTTACTTATAGTGGCTTATTGAGTGCTAAGTTCAATGGAAGTGGGCATTTTGTCAATAACATTCTAATGGATGCTACAGACGACAGTTCAATGCTGTAACACACAATCTGGAAGGCCATATGATGAAATCTATAAGCCTCTGGAGTCAGAGGATGATCCTTTGTAGAGGACCGAAAGAACACCAAGAAATGTATCGTTGCCGGTCCTGAGGGTCCTTCTGAAGTAAACGGTAAATGGACTCGATTATTATGGATCGCATTACTGGTAACACCTTGGTGCCATTTTCATACATTCTTTAATTTTTTTTAATTCTGGTAAATGAAGGTGCAAGTGGAAAGCTTTCCTTCAATTGAATTAGGCTGAAAGCTTATCAATGTAAACACATTTCCCAATTAAGTTAGACAATATGCAGAATTCACCACCTGAGCATAATCCTGTTGGTTAGAAATAAGAGCTTGAGATGAGGAGGCAAATTAACTCATTTAGTTCTACAGTCAATTCACAAGTTTACAGCACAAGGCTAAAGTGGCCACATGAGCTGTATTTGTGCCAACTGTCAAAGCAGAAATAAGGCAGTGTTCCTAGAAGGCACAGAATTATTGCTCTTTAAAAATATATCAAGCTTATATTATGGAGAAAAGTGTAATACTTAGCATTTTCACATTTGATTTCTGAAGCACTCATTATTTTCATTTTTCTCTCCTCTAAAGCTGGATTTATATATTACTAGGGGCCCGGTGCACAAAAATTTGTGCACTCAGGGTGGAGGGAGTCCCTCAGCCCAGCCTGTGCCCTCTGACAGTCTGGGACCCCTCAGTGGATGTCCTATGATGGCCCCAGTCTGCCAGGCGCCTTTTGTGTGTGTGTGTGTGTGTATGTGTGTGTGTCATCACTGGGGACCTGCCCCCAGCTGCATCTGAGGCTCGGAGCAGTCCTCCTGTGTGTGTCTACCTGCTAGGGGCCTGCCCCCAGGCACACCGTGGAGGCTTGGAGCAGGCACCCCCTCTATGTTGATCTCTCAGACTCTTGCCCTCCCCAGCATGTTGTTCTCTTTTTTGAGCGTGGCCAGGGCTGGGTGTGGCCTGCCTCCCAAGCTTGCCTACTGCCCATCTTCCTCCAGCCACCAGAAAGCAGGGAAAACCCCGCCTCATGGTCAGGCCAGCCTTTTCCTGCTCCCTGATCCCCGGAAGGGACCTGGGAAGCTGCCAAGCAGGCCGCCAACTCTTTCCCACTCACCCGTCCCCTGCTGCCTTCCTTTCCCACTTCCCGGTGCCGCCA
>PVJC01009704.1:0-45323 GCA_004026665.1 Murina feae
TGGATGGCAGTGGTGGACTACCCGAGATACCCCAGCTTTAGAGCCATGATGGGGAGGGAGAAAGTAGGCAGAGACCCAGGAGTTATTTTGAGCCTATTAGGTCACAGACAACATTGTCAAACACTGTACATATGCTTCACATTTTTCCATTTTGCAGATGAGGAAACTGAGGCGTAGAGAGGTTCTGTGGCAGGAAGTGGGAGCACTGTGAGTTGAACCCAGGCTCTAACTCCACAGTCCACTCTCTTAACCTCCCTAGAGGTGGGCTGGGCTGAGCCCGAGGCAGGACCTACTTGCTGCCTTGGGCCCAGGAAATGGACTTCCAGGTGGAGGGTGATGCCATCTCACTCAAGCAGTAGTTCCTGACCCTGTGGAGGATCTGGGGGTAGAGCAGCATCCCCAAGTGCTATTATCCTCCAGGAAGTAAAGCAAGGTATTTCCTGGTGGGGCCCGCTGGGGGGACACTGGAGGATGTGGGAGGGGCCGGGCACCTGACTAAGCAAGAGCTTCCCCACTCAGAGCTTCTCCAGCGATAGGAGTCAGTGCGATGATCAAGGATGGGTTTGTGTGTCTGAAGCAACAGCCCGCCTGGGAACCTACGTACTGGTCACACCCAGGATCTCTTCGAAGCCTGACGGCAAACTCTGAGGGGCAGCAGGTAGACCCAGTGTCCATCCCACGGAGGAAACTTGGGCTCTGGGAGGGCGGGCTGTGTCCCAGGGAGGAGCCCAACCCAGGGGCTAGATCAGCGGGCCCGGGCCGCTGCCCCAAGAGGCTGCGCAGGTCTCTGTGAACCTGGGGGCTGCTGAGGTGGCCTCAGGGGCCCCACCCTGGGCTCTGCACTGTGGGAGAGTCGAGAAGCTTTGGAGGAGAAGCCAGGTGTTCACCATAAATTGTGGGTGTATTTGGTACCAGCCTTGGCGACCCAATAGGGGTTCCAGCTTGGGGGTAGAATAGGGGTTCTTGGTGTGGGTGTGTCTTTTGTGTAAATGCTTCCTTGGTTAGATGGAAAGTGCCCAGAGAGCCACAGCCTGGCAAGCGGCAGAGTGGCCGGTGCTTTATGGCTGCGATGTCTGGGAGGGTTTGCTAGCACTTTCCACGGTCATTGGGACCTTAAGCTCTTGGTTCAATTAAATGGGTTAATATGCTTTGTCTGATTCTGATGAATAATAGTAATGTGATAATGGCAGTAATGGTGCTATTAGCTGTGGTTATCGCACGTGCCGCACTGTTCCAGGCACGGAGGGGAGTGCAGCGCACATTCTCACACACTCCGGCCTCATTTTCCACTCATAAAACCCACTCTTCAAAGCCTTCCCAGCCCAACTCCCTATATCCATTTTCAGGACAAATTACCGACACTTAAAAAAATTGGTCCATTTTGCATGGAAGCCAAGTCCAAATTACTGTTACTTTCCCCTTTGTGTTTTGAAATTTTCAGAAGGGTGGGGGTGGGCTGCTGAGGGGGACACGGGATAGAGGCTGGAGGAAGAAGGGAGAAGAGGAGAAAAGTGTATGAACAAAGAAGAAAAGAACACGGCTTCCTGTTTCAGTAAAAATGCATTTCTGGAATGATGTTTTCGTTTACTCAGGCAGAAGAATTAGAAATGGTGTGCTTATTAAGCACTAAAGTAAGGCTAAGTAAGCATGACTATTTTTAGTAGTGTAGTAAAACCTTGGTGATTTGGACCTCTTTAATAACTATTCCATGATCATGCTGGCTGGCAGGCACATGTGTGTGTGTGTATGTGTGTGTGTGTAAGGTGGAGGGGGTGCAAAGAGGTTGCAGAGTTGCAGGATAGGGAGTGCAGTGAGGGAGGAGGAGAGAAATGGGCTCCCAGCTTATGACAACTGTTTTTTAAACTCTGAGCCTTCTTTGCTTAGCATTAAAAGATCATTACAAATTACTCTTTGACTGTTCCCCTTGGCATCCATTAATTTGACATCTGTTTAAAGGAGAATGTATTTGAAAACAGAAATTTCATTTCTGTAAAAACCTGTGAGCATTTACTTTACATCTGTCACATTGCCCTCTCCCCAAACAAGGCTGAATCCCGAGAGCTGACATATCATCCCAGGAACATGATGACCTCATGACCGACACCTCTGGGGCGAGGAAGGGACTTTGGGCAGCAGCCCCCTGCCTGTCCTACAGATTATAGACCTTTGAATTTTTCAAATAATATTGTTTAATTTCATCATTATAAAAGTAATATGTGCTCAGTGCAAGAAAACTTGGAAAAGACAAATGAAATAAAACCGTTTTCCCACCACAGAGATAGCTCGTGTTAACACTTAGTGCACATCCAGAAATTTCTCTGTGCATATATAAGAACAAAACTGTTACTGTGCTTATATACTGTTTTGCAGCCTGTCTTGTTTGGTTTTTAGGCAGAGATGGTTGGGGGAAAAGGCATTGGCAAACCTATTATTTAATTTTATGCTAAACTTAGAGAAAAGTCATCCACCCCAGTTGCTCTCTCTTGCCCACACTGTGCTCAGCAGGGGAAGTGTCCTTGATGAGGTCCCACTGCACTCTGAACAGAGGGATGGAGAATGAGGTGAGGGCCATGTGCAGGTCAGTGGTCGCTGGTCCTCCCAAGGCTGCCAGTGAGGGCTGCAAGGAAAGATTTCCCGACAGCACAGACCAGCTCTGATGGACGTAGCCTTGGGCATTCTGGCACCAGCCTCTGAGTGCCTCTCTGCATAAGGTAAGGGCATAAACACATAGACTTTAAAAAAGGAAAAATACACATGAGGTGAAATTTTCCATTTTAACCTTTGTAAAGTGCCCTGAAAAGTGCACAATTCAGCGACATTAAGCAGGTTGTTGTGCAACCGTCACCACCATCCAGCTCGAGAACTTCGTTTCACCCCCAAATGAAGCTGTAGGCACATTGAACAATAGCCCCCCCCCCCGACTCCCTGCCGCTGGCACCCACAGTCCTGTTCCTCTCTGTTTGAATTTTCCTACTCTAGGTCCCTTATATAAGTGAATCGCAAGAGTTGGCCTCTTGTGACAGGCAGGCTTATTTCACTTCTTATGATGTCTTCAAGGCTTGTCCACGCTGCAGCATGTACGAGAATTCCTCCCATTTTAAGGCTAACTAGTATTCCATTGTATCTACACATCTGTTGGGCACTTGGGCTGCTCTTGCCTTTTGGCTGTTGTGAGTCATGCTGCGATGAACGTGGGTGAACAAGTATCTGTTTGAGCCCCTGCTTTTGTTTCCTTTGGGTCTATATCCACAAGTGGATTTCTCGGTCACGTAGTAATTCTGTGTTTACTTTCTTAGGAGTTGCCATACTATTTCCCACAGCAGCTATCCCGTTGTACTCTCCTACCAGCAGTGCGCAAAGGTCCCCGTTTTTCCACATCCTTGCCAACTCTAGTGATTTTCTGGGACTTTTTTGTGTTGTGTTTTGTTTGTTTGTTTGTTTTGGTAACAGTCATCCTAATGGATATGTAATGTATCTCACTGTGGTTTTGCTTTGCATTTTCCTAATGATTAGTGATGTTGAACATCTTTTCCTGTTTTTATTGGCTATTTGTGTATCTTCTTTGGAGAAATGTGTATTCAAGTCATTTGGGTTGTTTGTTCTTTTCTTGTTCTGATACTAGTGAAATTAAAAAAAAAATCCCTACCTAAGGATATGTTTTTATTGATTTTATAGAGAGGAAGGGGAGAGAGAGAGAGAGAGAGAGAGAGAGAGAGAGAGAGAGAGAGAGAGATCGCCTGCCTCCTGTAGACCCCCGACCAGAGCCTGAACCTGCAACCTAGGTATGTGCGCCCTGACTGGGAATCAAACCCCAAACCCTTTGGGTGCACAGAGTATGCTCCAAGCAACTGAGCCACCAGGCCAGGTACACTTTCAAAGGCAGTGCCAAGAGCTGGCTGTGCTGAGAGGGAGGAGTGACTGAGTGGAGGAAGGAAAAAAGCAAGTGAGAGGAGAGAAAGGAATGGAAAGAGCCAAGATATATTTTGTGGAGTGAGGGATAAGGAGAGGCAGCCCCTTAATACCTTATTCAGCAAATATTTATTTATGTATTAAATATATTTTTATTGATTTCAGAAAGGAAGGGAGAGGGAGAGAGAGACAAACATCAATGATGAGAAAGAATCAGTGATCTGCAACCTCCTGCACACCCCACACTAGGGGATCAAGCCTGCAACCTGGGCCTGTGCCCTGACTGGGAACCGAACCATGAGCTCCTGGGTTATAGGTTGATGCTCAAGAACTGAGCAACACCAGCCGGGCCAGCAAATACTTACTGAGCACCAACTGTGTGCAGACACTTCTCCAAGCGTTGCTGTCTGCAACTGACTCTACATCCTGGCTTTGTGACTGCCGCAACCCTGCCCCACTGCCAGTGCCCTGCCATAGGCTCTGTGGGCAGACGGGCTTGATCGAGTCCCTAAAGCTGCCTTTGGACAGGTGGCTTGACATTCCTGAGCCGTGGCTTCCTCATCTATAAAATGAGGCTCATAAGAGAAGTTACACAGGTGCAGTGCACGTGAGGGGATGGTGCAGACTGAGATATGCGACCACGACTGGGACAGCCTGATCAGCTCTCCTCCTCCCTGCGGCCATCCTGCCCTGGGCCCACCCCACTCCAAGTGCAGCTTCCTGCACCCTAACCTGCTCCTCTGCAGCATCCTCATTCACAGGCTTGCAGCCCCTCCAACCTGGCTGGGCTCTGGCGACTGTGCTGGGTGCCCTGCAGCCCCTTGATAGTTGGGCAACACCTGCTCTGGACAACACCTGCCAACTGGGAGACCGGTCCAGGGCCCTGCAAAGTCAACACAGGTTTGTGAAACCTGGGGTTCTCTGGTGAGAGGGGCAAGAGGCAGGCTGGCAAGGGTGGGGATGAGGCCTGGGGGGGCTTCCAAAAGGGAGGCAGACGGGACGCACCCACCTAGGAAATGAGAAGCTTGTCATAGAGAATGAGATAGAGTTCGGATTTAATGGTTCTTATTCCAGGGCCCTTCATGCTCCCTTCCCATTCTGCTGCCCCCTCACCCCCCAACTTCCTCAGTCCCTGTTGTCACCCATGCCTCCTGCTGCTCTCTCACAGCCAGCGGAGTGAGTTCCAGGAAGGTAAGTCTCAAGGCCTAGTGCCGTTTGTTCTCTCTCCCAGAGCCCAGCTGTGCCCAGCCTCTTGACATGAATTATAATTGTTCATTCCCCGCTCCCCCGGGCCCACCACCCAGTACTAATGTGATTCTCTTCAGCAGGGTGTGTAGTACAGTGGATGGGAGCATGGTCAGGTCCTGACTCCCCCATTTCTTATTTTATTTTATTTTATTTTATTTTATTTTATTTTATTTTATTTTATTTTATTTTATTTTATTTTATTTTGCCAGGTAGCAGGGTTTTATGGTTTTATTAACGCAAACACAATGTGCACACAATCCGTGTACTCATTTTCTTCACTGCGCAGCCTGGCATTGGGGTTGGTGAGTGATGGCCAGCTGGGCTGCTCTCCACAGTGGCTTTGCGGTTCTTTGAGGAGATGCTTGAGCAGTCTCAGCACAGTGAGATTTGTTGCACATCAGCAGCACTTCAAGCTCCTTGATGCTGTGGACTCGGAAGTTCTGAAAGCCACAGGGCAGCGTGTGCTTTGTGCTCTTGTTGCTCCCATCACCAATGCTGGGCATCAAGATCTGGCCCTTGAATTTTCTGTGCACTGTGGTCCATGCCTCTGGGTTTCCACCTGTTAGGTTTAATTTTGACATATCGGTATGACTGGTGCCGATGAACTTCTTGGTCCTCTCTCTGATGATCTTGGGCTTCACAAGGGCCTGAGGGCAGCCATCCTAATGGATATGTAGTGTGTCTCACTGTGGTTTTGCTTAGATGATCTTAGGTTTCATGAGGGCGCTGAGTAGAAGATGGCTGCCACCTCCTAGGCAGCATGGAGGAAGATCGACTCTCCAAATTAGCTGTGCTCTCTGAGCCTCCCTTTTTCCCAGGTTAAGAGTAATAATCCCCTTCCTCCTGTGAGGAGAAAAGGCTGTAATTCTTATAAAGTGCTTGTATGAGGCTTGGGGCTCGCTTGGTAGAGGCCTGATGTTAGCTATTGATGAAATGATTAACACCAAAAGAAGTGTTCAGGCATCTTCCTCCCATGTTGCAGGGAGCCCTTACAGAGTACTGACTACTGACCTGCCTGTCCCCAGACCCAGTGCACAGCAGGGACTGGACCCCATTCCTCTGGGTCTCCCAGGCTGGGTTACTGAGTCCAAGTCTAGGATGGTTCCAGGAGTGGGATGGAAGGAAAGTGGGGTGGGGAAGTCAGCAGGACTGTCAGTTATGACTCACATTCATGACTCCCAGAAAAGCTGGAGGGAAAATGAAGTTGGACCCCAAATAATATTTAATAACAACAACAACAACACTGCCATCAGTAATAACCATTTATTGAGCACTTACAATACCAGCACCCCAATTAACACTATGTGCATTATCTCTTTAATCCCTTAAACAACTGTGTGAAGTGACTGTTGTTATTCCCTTCTATGGAAGAGGAAACAGGCTCAGAGACCTTAATTAAGTCTCTTGCCCAAGGCAACTCAGGGTGGATCCAGAACTCAAACCCTTGCTCTTAAGAGGTTCCAGCGGATATCAGAGCCAAGTGACTGGCCCAGAAAATGGGGAGGTCAAGGGCCATGAAACCACCCTGATTCCCATTTCCCAGACCGGCCCTTTAGGTGACTGAGGCCCTGCTGCCTATCTCAGGGGGAGCTGAAGGGCACACAGAGCCCCCTCCAGGGCCTGGACTCCCTGGGCAATACCCCCTCCATGGCAGATCTAGCTGTGACTTCCACTTGGATGCAGGAGCCATAAAGCTCAGTATCTCGCCTTCAATGGCCAGGCTCTTGAAGTGGCTAATCCCATTTTCCTCTGGTGTCCCCCAGTGCCTGCAGACAGTGCTGGGTACCGGCTTCTTGCCCTTCTGCCCCCAATTCCTGTCCTCCCTAAACCTGCAGTAGCCCTTTGGGGGTCACTTTGTCAGGACCAGGTAAAAACGAATGGGCTCTTCTATTTCCCGGAGCTAGTCTGGTGTTGTCAGCTGAAATTGTGATCTCTTCAAGGTCATAGCCCTTCCTCATCCCCTTGCCCAGCCCATGTTGCCCACGTGCTTGGCATGGGGCAGCCCAGTGCAGAGAATGGGCATTACCCAAGTTTGAATCCACTTCATTACTTCCTGCTGTATTAACTTGGGTTAGTGACCTGATTTGTTTAAGCCTTGGGGCCTCCTCAGGGAAAGGGGATAATGAAAACCCTTCTTTACAGGGTTGTTGTGCAGGTAAAGGGGCTCATCGATGAAGAGTATACACTTAGCACAGCACCCTGCACCCCAAACGGGCTCAATAAATGATAGCATTTGCTACTGAAGAAGGAACTTCCTCCCTAGAACAGCCTTCCATGATCACTCTGTTTAAAGCAGGACTCTCATTTTTTCTTACAGCTTTTCTTCTTCAAAAGCACTCAGCCGAGTTTGTAATTATACACGTTTGTTTACTTGTCCCTGAGAGCAGGGACTGTGTCTGTTTTCCACTGCTCAACTGTTAGCACCAAGGGCAGAAACATAGTAATGAATGAATGAATGAATGACACCCCTCCCTGGTTTCTTCAGCCAGAGCAGGAGCAGGACTTTCCGCCTTTTCTCAGAGGATTTGGTTTTCAGAGCGCTATATATTCCTCAACCCCTCCTCCAGAGATGATCTAGCGGCTGGTGCAGCTGGAAAGGGCTGGACTCAATTTGCTGTACCAGCCACATAACAGCTGGGTCAGAATAGCTGGTGGAGCCTAAGGTTGGGTCTTACACTCACCGTTTTGGCCATGATCCTCGATGAATGGTGGGTCATTGTGGGCTGCTTCCACCCTTCCAGACATCTGCAGCTGTTTGGCCTGTGGCCCCACAGACACTCTATGGCTCCACCAGAGCCCCTCTCTCTGGAGGTGGGCCTGACTTTCAGGAGGTTTTCTGCTTCCCACTTCCCTCCAGTCACACCTCCTCCTAGGTCTCCTTTGCCTTCCGCCTTCCACTGAGACCAGGGTCCCTTGGCCTTGGCAGATGTGTGAGGCTGGGGAAGGCACTCTGAGTCCAGATGTGACTGTGTTTATGTTTCCAGCCAGTGAGGGGTCAGAGTTCTGGACTGGAGCCGTTGGGGGCGGGGTGGTCTGGATCCACCCCCTACCCCAGCCTGCCCTCCTCCCACCTCCCTCCTTCAGTCTGTGTATCTGGCCCTGTCCCTTTTAGAACCTCACACTCCAAATCCTACAGCATCAGGCTGGGCCATCTTCTAGGAAGGACCCTTCCTCACACCCCATCTGAAGGTGAGAAGACCAGTGCAAAGATGCCGGGCTTTGGAATCTAAAGACTATTGTCTCCGTGTGACCTTGGCCAATTACATCATGTGGTGGAGCCTCCGTTCCATCATCTGTATAATAGGGACGGACAGCACAGTGTTGACCTGGTTTGAGAATGTGTGCTCAGGGCTCTCCAGCTATTAGCTTATGACTAAGCCCATGGATGTGCCCCATTCCCAGCTAGGGCTTGCCTGGGTCCAGCTCCAGGGCAGTGCCAATCCCTGTCTCAAAGCAGAATCTAAAGCAGAATCACCAACCCTTCCTTCCTCCCCGCTGCAGCTACAAACATTTTGTATCGCCATTAGAAGCGAGGCACTTAAGGAAAGCAGAATTTCACAGGCAGTTTACAAGCTGGTCTTGTTCAGCCGTTTCCAAAAGTGGGGAAAGGTGGAGGCAGCCGGGAGCCTCCAACAAGTTGAGATGGAAGGGAAGTGAGAAGTGAGTTCTGCGTGATGGGCGCTTTCCACTGCAAGCCACATGCCCTTGGGTGGGATTGGGGGGCGGAAAGAAAAGGGGGGCGTCCTGGCTAGACCCTGGTAGATCCAGCAGCCTTCTGAAATGGCTAGAACAGGGCTCCAAGGTGGGGATACCGGGCCCACAGGAGAAAAGGCAACCCTAGACTAAAGAGGCTCTCAGCGGTCCCATTCCAGCGCCCTGGGCAGACAAGGATCGCACCGTCCCTGAGAGCCTGCAGAGTCTGGTGCCGGGGTGTTGAGGGGGGCAGGGAGGAGGCCCCGGTCAGGGCGGCCCACGCACGCAATGCTCTTGGCAGCCCGGAGTCCCGGTAGGCCCTAGGCTGAGCAGCCCAGATGGTGAGCGCCCCAAGCAGAGATTGGGAGCTGAGAATGCCCCGCAGAGCCCTCACGGGAGGGAGCCGGGAGCCCAGCCGGCAGAAAGGTCGGGAATGGTGCTGGGGAAGTAGGGGAATGGGCCCTGGCGGGGTCTGCCTCTGCTCCTCCCTCCTACCCTCAGGGCTCTTGGTGGCGAAGTGCCCTGTCTACCCGCCTCCCTCCTCAGCAGAATGAAGCAGTCAGGGCTCCGCAGTGGTTAGCACGCTCGTACTATGGTTTTAATAGACGTACATGGACAAGTCGATATAGACAGATTTATAATTCTATACAGTCAGTCCGACATACACAGGGACGCTGTAAACAGGGGCGCGGGCCGGAGAGCGGGTGTGCAAAGTGGGCGCGGCGAGAGGCCGTGGCCATGCCCGGAGCTCCCCGGCTCGGCCCCACTCTTCTTGCACCGCAGCTCTGCGCCCGGAACCAGGGGGCCCCCCTCCTAGCCCGGAGCGGAGCAGAGGACCTGGGCGTGCGGGGAAGCTGGGGTGCTCAGAGACGAGCCCACCCCACCCTCTCGCCGCGTCTGCGGCTTCCGAAGCCTTTAAATAGTTTTCCCGGGGCGCCGGGCCGGCGAGGGCTCCTGGGGGCGCGCCGGGGCCGCGTGCGGCTCCTCAGCGAATCCCTGGTCCCGGGCTAGACACCGTCATCCCCGGCCCAACGCCCCGCTCCAACTCGGATCCGGATCGAGCTAAGGTTCGCTCGGGCCGGCCCAGCTCGGAGGGGGCGTCTTGGTTCGTAGGGGCCGAGGCGAGGCTCCCGCGCGTCCAGCTCACAGGCGCGGCGGCGCAGTCCCGGCCAGCGCGGCGGGAACGCGGGCAGCGAGGGCGTCCTCTCCGTGCCTGGCCGCCCGCCCGCCCGCCCGCCCGCCGAGGCCCGAGACAGCGCGCGCACAGCCCCCGCGCCATCCCGAGGGAAATTGCAACTCATCCGTTTCTTCGCGGCACTTCGCTCCGACGTCGTTTTGTTTTGTCTGGTTTTGGAGGGCAGAGTGGGGTCCGGAAAAGCAAACACAAAACCAACCCGGACGGGGGCGGCAGAGGAGGGGCTGCGCGGGCACGCGGCCGGCCGGGCGCACGGAGCGAGGCCCCGCGCGCGCCCTCCGCCCCCCGCGCCGCGCGGCCCTCGTGGCCGGCCGGCCGGTCAGCTGTTGTACTGGCAGGCGTTGAGGCCGGACGCCGGGCCCTGCAGGCCCCCGTAGCCGAACGACGAGTGCTGCTTGGACTTGAGCCGCAGGCTGGCGAGGCTCGAGTTGCACGTGTCCCGGTAGACGCTGTAGGGCGAGGCGGGCGTGCCGTAAGGGCAGGCGCCGGGGGACATGGCCGAGTTAAGCGAGGAGCCGGTGAGGTTGTTGATGTTGTTGAGGCCCGAGTTGGGCATGCCGGGCACGGCGCCCGGGCCCATGCTCGACGGCATGGTCATGGAGGAGATGGAGCTGGGCGCCGAGAACATGGACTGCGACGACAGCGGGCTCATGGAGTTGAAGAAGGTGAAGCTCTTGGTGGAGAGCGGCGCCGGCGCCAGGCTCTTGGCAGCCCAGTTGTTGTAGGAGTAGCCGGCGGCATACACGTCCTCGTAGGGCTGCACCAAGCCGCTGAACTGCGGCACGTAGCCGCCCTTGCACAGGTCCAGCTGCTGGTTGCGCTCGCGCTTCCGCCACTTGGCTCGCCGATTCTTGAACCAGACCTGGAGGAAGGGGGCAGGACAGGGTCAGGGCTGCCGAGGGCGGGACCACCCCCCTCCTTCCTAGCCCCTCGCTTCGCCTCGTTCTCTCCGAATATCGCTTTTCTTGGATATTTCCTGCCTTTTCTCCGTAATGGTTGCTTTCCTGTCCCCGGGAGAAATCAGTCTTTGCCTTTTCCTCATCTTTATCCTCTTTCCCAAATTAAATCCGTTTTCTCCTTCTAATATACGTATCTTCTGTTTTAACAAATATTCGTGTGGTTTTTTTCTTCCTTTTTCAACCAGGCTATCTTCTGCTTTCTTCCCCAAACGGGTCCCTATCTGTCTCAGAGGTAGCCTGTCATTTTTCTTCTCCCTTGAATACAAAAAGTATTTTTCTTCCCTGAAACGTAGGATATTCCTTCCTCCACCCCCATTCTCCAATCTGTTTTTCATTCATCGTATAGTTTGTTTCCATCTTTTTGGGCAATATTTGATATTCTCACTTCTGTCCCAAATGTTTATTTTCGTTTGGTTCACACTACTATCTGAACCACTTCCTTCTCTTTCTAATAGTCCGTTTTTTTTCGTTGTCCCCCATTTTGATCCTTTCGATTCCTCCAACTATTTATTTTTTTCCTTCTTTCCAAATATCTTTCACTGTTTCTCTTAATAGTTGATTATTTTCTCAAATACTCGATTCTCTTGCTTCTTCCTTAAATATTTAATTTCTTCACTGCCGTCTAAGTTTGCCAGATAGGTTTCTCTGCAAATGTTTAATTTCCTTTCACTTCGTACTAGTTTCTCTAACCTCCCCTGCACTTCCTCCCACAGAATTTAGTAAGAATCTCCTCTTCTTCCCCCACTCCTGGTCCTTGCAGATGTTCACCTGTCTTCCCTCTGCCCTCCCGGCCGTCCTGCAGCCCTGAGTTGAGTTTCCCCAGCTACTTGCTAGCCCTGTCTCTCAGCCTTCTCCAGGCTCCCGCACTGACATGGCCTGATTCCACCTCGCAGCCCACCATAAACCCTGGGCAGGATTAGTGAGTTCAGGATTCCTGAGTTCTGTCTTCACTCCCGTCCCACCGGGCTGGCGTCCTGGCGAGGGAGGAGTGAGAGCTGGGGTTATAGCAGGAGTCCAGGTGGGACTTTGGTTTGGCTAGGGACGTGCTCCCAAGATGATTAAATATTTGTGCACCAAAGAAGAAGTGATTCTTTGCTGCACTGGCAGGAAAGCCTTGCTTTTACTGGGAACAAAACGGTGAAAAGTAGGGTGCAGTCTGGTCTTGGTCAGAAATCTTATATTTCCAAAGGGACTCAACCTGATGGTCACTCATCCACCAGATCTGCCTCCCCTCCTACCCCCCCCCCAGCCCAACCCCCCTGACCCCAGCCCTACAGGAAAGGGAATTAGGGAAAGGGCCCAGCTACTGACTGGTTGAATAAGCTGGGAGGAGTCAGGTGGAGAATTCCAGAGATTTTGGAGAAGCCGGTAAGAATGGGACCATCATCCCAGAAAATTTTGAGGTCCGGAGCTTAGGCACCTTTCGGGCCTCTCGAAGGCTACCAGGACGGGGTGACCGCCTTTGCCTTTCCCTTTCGTTTTCCGGGGGAGGCGCCCTCCACTCTGAGGTCCCCTCTGTGCTGTCTAGGATGGTCCCATCCGAGCTACCCCTGGGCCCTCCAGGGCGGGGAAAGCTTCCTAGGGCCACAGGTCTTTGGACTGGGCTGCAGTAGAGCCCGAGGGTCTGGTAGGATGCGGGTCAGAGGGACTGAAGGACCGAACCGCGGAGGGTGCTAGCGGCCAAAGGGCTTGGCGGCAACTGGGCAGACTGGGCTAGGGTGGCATCTGCTATGGCGGAGAGAGGGAGCAGGTCTGAGTGGCGGGAAAGTGGAAGTCTGAGCGCGAGCCGAAGCTTTCGAGGGCTGCGGCAGAGGCCGCCCCGACGGCCGCCCGCGTGCGCCCCGACTCACCCTGACGCGCGGCTCCGTGAGGTTGGTCCACACGGCGATCTCCTCCCGCATGCTCATGTCGGGGTAGCGGTTCCTTTGGAACGTGGCCTCCAGCTCCTGCAGCTGCTGGCTCGTGAAGTGCGTGCGCTGCCGCCGCTGCTTCTTCTTCTTGGCGGGGTCCTCCGCGCCTCCGCAGACCGCGCCGCCGGCACCGCCGTCCTCGGGCCCCTTGGGCTCCCCGGCGCGCTCCTTCTCTGAAGCGGGCGGGACGGGATGCCCCGTCATCTCGGGCTTCTGCCCTTTGGTGCCCGTCCCGGCTCCACCGAAGAACCCGCCCTCGGCGCTGGCGGCCGTCCCTCCCGCCCGGGGCCCTGATAGCGTCCCCATTTGGGAAGGGCCCGTCCTGCCTGGTGGTCGGTAGTCACCTCTGGTCCGGGTGCCTGGAGCAGAGGAGCCGCGCCGCGGGCCCAGGCTCCTGGCAGGGCAGGGCCTGCTCTCCTCGCTGGGTTTAGGCTGGAGCCCAGCCGCTAATGTCAGCGGCAATTGTACCGCTTTCAAGAGTCAGTCTAAGTTTAAGGGAGGTCTCTGCTTTTTTTCCTCTTTTTTCTGAGCTAGGATCTAATTTTTCTAGCCTGAAGCTAGCTGGTCAGTGGAGCATGAAGTGGGCGGTATGGCCTGCAGCCCTCCACTTTCTTCTCCCCCGGGCTGCCTGGGAGCCCCTCCGGGCAGGCAGACACAGTCTTGTTCTGGGCCTCAGCTCCAGGCCTCACGTCCCGAGGCCCAGCCGCAGCCGGGCGGCCCAGACGGACAGACTGTCTAGGTGACCTGGAGTTCTAGCCCCCTCTCCTTTGTAGCTACAAAACACAGGCAGTCATAGAAACACTGAAACATAAAAAAAAAAAAAGAACTTAGAAGCAAAAACACAGAAGCCCAAAAAAGTTCACAGCTCGACGCCTACAAGCACAGAAAGGGTCAGAAACTCTTAAAAATAGTCAGGTAGGAACACAGAGCAGATGTAATGTAAGAAGCCACAAACACACCCCGAACTGAATGCAGTGCTGTGCGTGTACAAACTCCAGGAGGCACAGGCACTTACTCCTCTGGGGTTTACAAATCAAGGCACTGTTGTAGATAGCTTTTTAACCCCTGCTCAGTCACGTCCTTCCGAGGTAATTTTTAAATCCCAGGGAAATACAACACGATGGTCAGATAACTTGAATTCCCCGAGTAACACTCCTGCAAATGGATTTTGAAAAACTACCCGAGAAACGCGCCATTTTGGATTGACTTTTTAAAAAAATCTCCCGAAGAATAATGTTGCATGTAGGTATTTTAAATTCCATAGAAATATACCTCCTATAGTACTTCTTTCTTCCTGTACCGAAAAATACAGTTGAAATTTAAAATTTATGCTCATAGATTTGGTTTTGCAAAAGCAACCTATAACGACACATTTCTCTGGGTTTTAAAAATAAAAACCAAGCAAAGGGCCATGCTTAAAACTTCTGAAAACAAAAGTACAGTCCAGCGTCGACTTTTTTTTTTTTTTTAACCAAGCAAACAGAACCTCTCAGAGAAAGTCACTTTAGGGATGCAAAACAGAAATACATAGAGATTAAACACGCGTAGAGAAACCCTCGGCGGTGGATTAAAAAAAATAAACGCAGAAGAGGACCCTCCTGGCTGGGGAGTGGGGAGCTCGCCAACGCCGTCGTGTTCGCATGGCGACTGGGATGGCGATTGCGGACCCAGGAGGTCGGGCCGGAGGGGGTCGGCCGCGCCGCTGCTCGCACCGCCCGCCTGGGCCCGGGCCGGGGAGAGAGGCTTGGGTTGGGAGAGGGCGGCAGCGCGGAGAGAGACGGGCCCGGGCAGAGTGAAGCCCTAGGCCGGGCGGCCCAGCGGCTCCCGGGCGCGCGTGGGGCCGGGATCCCACGTTGAGGGGGTCTTGCCTGGAGTCCGGCCGCATCCCTTGGGCCGCTCTCCCTCGCTGTCCTCCGTCTGTTTTCCTTTTCCTTGAGGTTGTCTCCACCTCGACCCCAGTTTGCTTTTCTGACTTTTTATCCACCCCCCCCTTCTCTTTGGTATCTCCTCCATCTGTCACCCACTGTCGGTGTGTCTGTCCTCTTCTCTGTCTCTCTGGATACTTTTTTCTCACTCACCACCCTTCTCGATCTGCTCCTTCCCTTTGGTTGAGCGGCCCTATGGCACCCAACTGCGAAAACCTAACTTCCCCCCGTTCTGTTCTATTCGCTCCTCATCCAGAGGGGCTGTCCGCCCCTCCGGCTGTAGGTTCGTGCGTCTGCGGGTCTCAGAGCGCGCGGGGACCTCGTGGCAATGCCTCCGGAGAGCACTAAATGCCCGCTCCACAAGCGTGTAAACGTCCGCGTCCCCGGTCGCAGGGAGATGGGGGAAAGGACTGGTCCCGACGCGAGGCGCGGAGGCCAGGCCCTGCTCCGGGCTGTGCGCGCGGGCCGGCTCCGCGTGCGCCCCGCGGGGAGCCGCGCTTACCTGGCAGCTCCGTGTCGGACGACTCGCTGGCCGAGTTCTCGAGCGGCTCCCGGGGGTCCGCGGCGCGGGCCAAGTGGAAGGCGGGCCCCATGTCGTGCGGCGGTGGCTGCGGCGGCCGGAGCCCCTCCGGCAGCCGCTCCAGGCTCATGCCCCCCTTGAAGGCGTCCATGGAGGCGGGGACCGTGGCGGGCGCTCCGGGGGCCGGGGCAGGGCGCGCCCGGCCGCCCTGGCTGCGACCTGCGGGGACAAGAGCGCAGTGCCTAAGCGGCCGCCCCCCGGGGCTGCCCGCGCCCGCAAGGCTGCCGCGCCTGCCCCATGGGCCGCCTGGGGCTGCGGGGCCAGGCGGGCGGCGGCAGCAGCAGCGGTTTCTCGCGACCGGGCGCCCGGCTTCGCGCTCCGCTCCCGCCGCTCGGGCCTCAGCCGCCCGCCCGGCCCCGGCTAGGGCTCCCGATCCCGGGCCGGTTTCTAAGGCTCCGGACGGACGGCGCCGGCAGAATCTGTCTTAAAGCGACAGTGCGCACCGCCAGGTTCCAGCAGTCCCTGCGCCAGGGGTGGTGGGTGGGGTGGGCCCGGGTGGGAGGGGGCTGGGGAGGAGGGAGCGGGGGAGCGAGGGAGCGAGGGAGCGCGGGCGGAATCCAGCCCCGAGCCGCCCGCGCTGCCGGCGCGCCCTCTCCGCCGCCCTCCCTCCCGGCCTCGCCCGCGCCCTCCTCCTCCCAGGCACCTTCCCGCCGCCGCCCGCCCCTCCCCCGCCCCCCGCGGCCTCCCCGGGCCGCTCCCTCCTTCCCCGGTGACACACCGAGTTCT
This sequence comes from Murina feae, assembly GCA_004026665.1. Classification (NCBI taxonomy): domain Eukaryota; kingdom Metazoa; phylum Chordata; class Mammalia; order Chiroptera; family Vespertilionidae; genus Murina; species Murina feae. The sequence goes on from PVJC01009704.1 coordinate 16,146, forward strand.
CTCTGGGACGCACAAAAGAAACGCGTCTGGCTTGTGAGTCCCGCGCGGCTTGTGCCCACCTCGACCCCCAAATGGCCTGTTTTGCTCAGATTCAAGTGCTGTCTGGGCCCGAGGTCCCCAGCCCCTGGGCGAGACCAGCTCAGGATGAGTGACTGTCCCCCGAGTAGGAGCGCACCGAGCGGGCGCCTCCGAGCCAGCCGGGGCAGGGGCAGGGGCAGAGCCCAGGGCCGGGCCGTCAGCTCCCAGCAGCGTCCTCGTCGAGGGGCCGCCCGCCCCTCCTTCCTCGGCCTCTTCTGCCGGGACCTGCGCCCCGACTGAGTGACAGCCTGGGCTCTAATGGGCCCCCGGATGCTGCCTCCTAATTAGCTTGGACCCTCTCCCCCAAGGCTGCAGCTTAGGCCCCCGCCTCTGCACCGCAGTCAATTTTCCGGGATTGGGATAGAACTGATGGCTCCTAATCAGACGAAACGTTTCTGTTGGCTCCAGTCCGCTGGCGAGTGCAGCAGGAGACCCCAAGAGGCCCTCCAGGCCCCACGGCCTCTTCTAGAGAGCTCTCTCCCCTTGTTTTGCACCTTTAACCATCTGGCCAAATCCACTTGGCGGGAAGGGCCTTGGCAGCCACTGGGTGGGTCTCTGCCCCCTTCAGGGCAGGTTTGTAGCTGCCTGGGGCCTCCCCTTGGGATTCCCAGAGCTGCAGGCACAGGCCTGGCAGGCCAGGTGACTGCCGTTTCCCAACGCTGGGCCTGCAGCCCAGGAAGCCTGCATTGGAGCTTCTCTCCTGGGCACAGGCTACGACAGTCCCCTCCTTGAGTCCTCCTACTTCAGTGAAGTTTGTTGAAGGATTTTGCTCAACAATTGTTAACTGGTCTGGAGACCTCAGAGTCTTGAGTAAATAGGTGACAGCTGGGGTGATAGGGTGGGGCCCTGACCTGTTTTTCTGGATGAAGCTGGACCCCAGGCTGCCCTCTGCTCCTTACCTGCTGAGGAGCAGTGCTGGGCTGGACAGTGGCCTGGGGGAGAGACACTGCCCTTCTCTCCAGGCCCAGTGCCCCCCCCCCCCCAGGGCCTAGTGCATCCTCATCTCCTCGGGACTGAACATGGAGGCTGTCTGTGTCTGGGATGCTCTGCTAGCACTGCCTTGAGCCCTCACCCTGGCTCCCCATCAGAGAGTTGCCCCAGGCTGAGCTCCTTGGTGAGGATTGCAGGGGCAGGTGTAGTGTGGAACCAGGCCTGCCTCTCCCTCAGCCTCCCCCCAAGGCCCGCAGCTCTGGGCCCTGGGGAGAAGGTATAGTTCCTTAGAGCCTGTCCCACTCTCACTGGGTGTTCCTCAACACACGGAGCAGGGCCTGAGGCTGAAGCCAGATGCATCTAGGAGTTGGGGTTGGAGAGTCTCAGATATTCCCGCCCTTTTCTTCCAAAGGGATGTTTCTCTAAGTTGAGACTCCCAGGATGAAAATAGTCTTGGTGTGTGTGTGTGTGTGTGTGTGTGTGTGTGTGTGTAGGGGGGAACGGCCTAGGAGGGAGACATGGTGAGGTATGTTTGCTCAGCATTTGCCATCAGCCCCATCTTTTATCACAGTTCTTGGCTGAGTCTCCTTTCAAGGAGGTATCCAGATGCTGTAGCATACCTGGAGTGCCCCTTCGCCATCCACCTTGTAGTTGCTTTTACCCTGACAGGACAACATGCCACGCTGCGTGCCTGCGTACAGACAGGGCATGGGAGCATGCATGCACACAAACGTGCTGCATAGCCACACAGGTGTGCTGTGTACACACAGACACACATACTCACTGCATCCACACACAGGAGTGCTGAGTACAGCCACGTACGTGTACACACAGCCAGGCCTCTGATTCCCAGAACGCTGGTGATGTTTGGCACAAAATCTGACTGGTAGGGGAAAGGAGGTGGCAGGCCAAGGTGTGAAGCACAGTGCCTATCTGGGTGGGAACATGGAATATCCGATGGTCTGCCAATAGTTCCCCAGGGCTGAAGGTCACAGCCCTCCCACCCCCAGAGGGTCTGAAGAGTCAGGCCTTCCGCGGGTAAGAACTGTGCTGTGACTGCATCTTTAGCTATTGAGCCTCTCCACTGATGGATTTAATGTACTATTGTTCACCTGCAGTTACTGTGCCCCTCTGGACCCAAGCCCCTGGCAGAGCTCTAGGCAGTCACAATACTCCCTGTATTTGGAAATATTAATGCCTGCTTTGTGGATGGAAAGGCCCTCAGACTATTGTGGGTGATGCTCCCTATCTTCAGGGCTCTGAGCCCCAGAGAGGGGCTGAGACTACAGGGGGCTGCCCTGGAGAATCTCTCCCGCTGGACCCAGGCAGCGCTGAATAAGGAGGGGCCCCTGGCCTGATCGTGGGTGTTCACTGGAGAAGGGACCTGGGCGCTCTCTCTCTTTCTTTCCAGCCACACCCTCTGCTGGCCACTGTCCCAGGCAGGGCAGGGGCTTCTTGCACCCTCACAGTATCTCACAGGTGAAACAGGACAGCAGGCGGCTCTCTTTCAGGAGGAAGTGTAGTGGCCCAGTGTCCCCGGCTTTGCTGTGTGCCTTGGACAAAGTCCGACCTGCACTGAACCTCAGTTCCCATGTCTGACATGGGACACAGCAACGCCTGCTGCTGCTTCAGCCTTCAGCCCACCTGACAATGGGACATGAGAAAAGGAAGGAAGGGGGCTTAGTGGAGTGGGAACCATGTGCCCTGTTCTTCCTCCCTCCAGGCAACACAGAACTAGCAGTGATTTTGAGACTTGCACTGACTTTCAGGGGGCTTAGAGTCCTGGCCGGGCTGAGCAGAGAGCAGCCTGGGCTGCTGTGGGGTTGAAGTAGTCTAAGGACGCTCCCTGAGGCTGGGCTCACCTGAAACAGACTCTGCAGCCAACAATGGTTTAGTAATTTTACTTGGGAAGGGTGGTTGGAGGGTCCTCATGGAGGGCATCCTTCCACCTATCTATGGGGGTACCCTACCCTAATCTTCAAATAAGTAAGAATAAAGAGATTTTAGGAAAAGGGAAGGAATGTGCCATGGCTTGCCCCCAGGGCCATCCATGACTCTCTGGGACATTCCAGCCCTAAGCCTCTTAGGCTGTGGAGAAGTTCAAACTAGAAAACCCAGTTTGGGGAGTGCAGCCTGGACCACCTACTGCCTTCCGCCTGGTCTAAGACCCCCTCCTCAATAAAAGCTTTTATTTCTTTGAATGCAAGTAATTACTGGGTGAGGGGGAAAAGAGGCACTCAGGTAGGCAATGGGAGCAATCTCACTGGATTCTTTAGGCTTCAGAGGACCGACCACAGCCTGAAGCTTCCTGTCAGTCGGGCTCCCCAGCCTGCCCTGGTGGGGAGAGCTGGGTGTATTCAGGCAGGATGGCTAGGTGGGGTGGCTGATGGGACCATGGAACTCAGAACTTTCTGGCAGCAGCTGGTAAGAGCCCATGGATCCCCCTGCTCACCCCAGTGCATTGCTTGCTACCTGATTCCTAAGAACGGCTGAGCTAAGCGAAAGAGAAGGCGAGGAAAGTGGCACACAACTGGGGTCGGTTTTTGCAGTATCACAGTCTCCTCTCCCCAGCAGCCAATTTGCTCAGAGGAGGGCACTCTGAGCCTGGTTGAAGGTCAGCAAATGCTGCCTTTATGTCCTAGAGTCCAGGCGGCCTGGTCGCCATGTCCCAGTCCACTTCTTTTCCCTTCCCCAGGAGCGATCAGGGATCCCAAAGCCGTCCGAAGGAAGGGCGGGAGACCAGCAAGTCCCTCCTGAGCCTCCGCTGCTGCCCGCAGCTTTTGCCATCACTGGGAGGCTCTACCCTCCACCAAGTGGACAGCAGCCTGGGATTGCTTTCCTCTGGCCCTGGTGGCTGGCACACCACTGGGGTGCCAAGAGCACACTGAGCCGGAAGTTTCTTAGGAAAGTGAACTTGAATCTTTTTGAATTAAGGGAATCTCTAAGTAGGAAAACCTCAGAGCCAGGATTCCGGCCCGGGGGTTGCGATTTCTGCGATGCCGACCTCGGTGCTCTCGCTTTCCCGCCGCTGAATCCGCTCAGATTCAGGAGGCCGGTCCGTTCCAGAGCTCCAGACCCGGGTCTAGAGAAGCGCGGCGTGGCCGGGAGCCCCGCGCCAACAACGACACCCGAGGAAGCCGCGGGGATGTCTGTGTCGGAGTGTGCGATGAGCATGTGGGGGTTCCCTTAGGGTAAGGAAGAGCCCGCCCGCGCCAGGGAGGCGGCCACGGGGCAGGGGTGCGCCCGGCGCAGCGCGCGGCGTCGGGACCTCGGCGGCGGGGCCGGCCCACGGCTGTGGCTTTTCGGTGGTGGCGTATCTGTCCCAACGAACAAGCGTACAAACGAAGCGGTTTCGTTTAGGAAAAATACCCTCTTGACGCGAAGCTAAGGCCGAAGTCCCCTGGAGTGCCGAGGGGCCCGCGCTTCAGCCGGTGCCGCGCCCCCCGTGCCCGGAGCGGCGGGAGCAGCGGGCGGCCCCGCGCCGCCCTTTCGCACACGGGTCCCGGAGGCCGCGCACCACGAGGGGCGCGTTCAGGCTCTGCCCTTCGAATCTGCTGCCTCCTTGGGGTGCCCGGGGCCGCGGCGGGGGCAGGCCCGCCAGCTGGGCGAGGCGGCACTGGCGCCGGCCCCTGTGACCGCCGCTGGGCGCAGAAAGGGGCTCCTCGCGCTGCCTCGATGGCTCCCGGCCTTCCGAGCAGCGCGCTCAGTCCCTCGCCACTGGCAGGACCCCACGAACGCCCTGAGCAAAGAGCGCGGAAACCGGCCACCCCTCCCCGCCCTGCGCCCCGACACCACGGAGACCCATGCCCCTCGCCCAGCGACTCTTACCCCACCGGGGCTGCGCCGTGCGGCCCGTCGGCTACGCGCTCTCTCGCCGCCACTCCGGCCGGGGCTTAGGGTTCGACTGCGGCCCGGGCCGGGCTGCAGCTGCGTCTCCAGCTCCGCGCAGTTTCGCCCCCGCTGCTTCGCTACATCCCAGCGCGCACGGTCCGGGCTGCCGCGGCCGGGCCGCTCCTCCCGCCACCGCCGCCGTCGCCCGCGGGGAAGGCGGGGACAGGGCTGGGGAGGCGGGAAGAGGGGAGGGGAAGCGGACTAACGGGGAGGGGGCAGCGCGCAGTCCCGCAGGCTAGGGGTCCAGGCCTCCCTCGGGGCGCAGGCGGGGGTCCACGGGGCTGGAGGCCAGGGCCTGAGGCCGAGGGAGGAGAGTGTCCGGTGCTTCGCGCTCGGAGGAGGGGCCCGGCCGCATGCGGACGAAGCTGAGGCGGGTGCAAGTTCTCCCCTTTGGGCTCTGGTAGTTCCCCACCTGGCGCCCGAGGGTCCCAGTCGGAGCCTGGTCAGAATTTCCTTGAGTCCTGCCAGGTGACGGTCAAGCCCCCCGTCCTGCGATTAGACCTTTCCCCCCTTTCTGCCCAGCCTGCGGGAGGGAGCTGGACTTGCATGTTGGCAGAAAGAGTCTGTGGAGCAGAGCTTGGCAGCCAGGAAGGTTTGAGGACAGACCCTAGTGTGTATGTGTGTGTGTTATTGGGGAGGGGCAACCATCTAACCTTTACTGCTTGGAGGACCCCCCTCCCATTCTCCTCTCAGGGGTGGGTTGATGAGGAAAGGGGAGACCATTCAGGAGGACAAATGCCTCTATGACCCCTTATCTAGTGCCCCACCTGCACACCCTCCTGCGGTCGCCCTTCTGGCCTGGGACTCCACTCTGGTGGGTCATTCCATTAGGGTCCATCCTCAGTGTAAGGAACTGGCACTGCCCATGGACAGCCAGACAGCCAGACAGCCGGTCAGCCGCAGGGCTCTGGGGCCTCGGCTTTGGCTCAAGGTGCCAGGAGATGGCAGTGCGATGGCCAGGCATCAATGTTTCATGAGGTGCCTCACTGGCGGCGCCTCCCTGCCTGTTCCTCCTGACAGCTGCTACAGAGCTAGACCGCCGGCTCACTCCCACCCCCACGGCCACCCGGCCCAAAACACAGAGAACCCCCTCCAAACCTGGAACCTCCTCCAAACACCCAAATTCAGAAGTTGGCCAGATCCAAGCTTGTAGAGGCTGCAGCGCTCAGGCCCTGAGGGGTAGCCTCTGCACCCTGTCCTGATATTGGGGGATTCCACAGCTTCCCCTCTGCTCTCCACAGCGGAACACCCTCTGGTGGGTGTATGTGGGTCCGTGCACACAGGATCAACAGGGTTAAGAACCAAGTCCTTGAGGCCTGCAATTTCAGACCTGGCAAAAAGGCGGGCTTGGACCATGTGCTTCAGGAATTCTATCCTCTGCTCCTCCCGCTGCCACAAGGTCTGTGTTATGTGTGAAACTGGTTTGTTGGTTGGTCTGGCCCTGAGCACGACTAAGCTGAGAAGCTTCTGATCTTGACTCAGGCAGCCTTCTCTTCACACCCCAGGTGCCCAAGGCCTCTTCCCGCATAAAACCAACTGCTGGGCCCTTACTGTCTATGTAGGGTGGCTTTCACTCTGGCGTCTGCCTTAGTAAACTGCGCCTTCCTATCCCTGAACACCAGCAATTTCCCCAGTTTTGTTCCCAAGGGTGACTGGTCATGTGCATGTGATCCTTGACATGTGCTTATTCCCAGGCAGAGCCCTTGGTGCCACAGAGCTGTCTCTGAGGCCTGATAGGGTCAGAATCTTGTCTGTGTCTGAATCTTAGCTGTGTGGCCTTGGGTAAATCACATCAGCTCTCCCAGCCTTACCCTCCCTGCCTGTGAAATGGGAGAATAGTAAGAGTTTGCAAGCATTGAGAAATCTATGAGATGATAGAGGGGAGGGGTGTGGCCCTGGGTGGGGGTGGGCCGCTGGGCTGAATGTTCATGGTGATACCTGCCAGGCTGCTTTGTTCCTTAAAACAATTTGCTCTCCTGTTTATTTCCTGCTTTCTCCAGGGAAGTCGCAATGGTTTAGTCCAGTAGGAGCAGGCCCCTCCTCTGAATCAGTGATCTGCCCCTCATCACCTGCTTAGCTACGAGGAAGTTTCAGATGGGGGGAGCTGGGCAGGCCAGTGGTGTGGGACGAGCGCCCAAAGGCCTGGAAGTTCCTGGTGAACTGAAGTGGGTCAAACAAACTTTTTATGATCTTATTTTTGCTTCTTTCAAAAAGAATGTTTACGTTTTCCCTTTAGCTTTGGACATCTTGGGGGTGCATACATTGCCACTTTGAAGGCAGCGAGTGAGATCAGGCATCAGAAAGAGGAAGGTTGGAGTGAATCTGTCAGGAACAGAAGTAACACAGTTCTGGAATATCACTGTAGCTTCTAGGTTACTAATCAAAAAAGGTCAGCAAAACTGGCTGATACATTTGCTTTATCATTCTTTCCAAACTGGTATCCTTTCTCTAATGAGAAGCTGTTCTCCCTAGTACAGAACTCTGAGATGAATTTGTAACTTGAGTTCACACAAAACGTAACGAATGGACAAATGTCCTCAGCTATAGTTACCAAGTCTTCAAGCAGCATTTTTAAAAAAACTCAGTATCCAGTAAAACCAGGGAGGGAGATTGTCCTTTCCCTTCATAGCTCTTATTGCAATAGTATTGAAATCAGTATTTGTGTAATGATTGATTGAAACCTGTTACCCTGTCACTTGTAAGCTTGATAGCAGGGCCTCCAGCCTCTCTTGCCAACTACAGGACCCTCTGTAGGGTGTGCAAAGGGATTTGGTTATGCTGATTGGCTGAGTGCAGCTCACATGCCCCCTGCTGACCCTCACTTTGTGGGGAAGAGGGACTCAGGGCTATGGTTGGCCAGGCTAGAGTCACGGGTTTCCCCCAGAAGGGTGAAAGGGGGAGCTTCACCATTCTTAGGAATACTCACTGCACTTCCTCAAGAATACTGGCTGCTTTCCTGGAACAAGGTCTCTGAGTTGCTGGTGACAGGGAATGGGTTGTAAAGAAGTCTGTGCCCTGTGAAGGTTCTCAGAACAACAGGTCCTGAAGGTGTTGGTAGAGAGTCCACTCCAAAGCGATGGGGAAGCATTGATTCTGTTGGAGGAGTCTGAATCCTTCAGGATGGTTCCTGCGCTCATCTGTGGGGAGAAGTGCAGGTACTAGAAGGTCTGAGCAGTGGTACAGATTCTGTTGATTCACGGATAGGGATGGATTCACAGAGCGAAGGGAGGGCATCTGGTTTGTACTCCCTTTTTCACCTGTGTGAGGGAGGTAGAGGCTCTAAAGTTAGAGAGGAACCCCCAGGATCAGGTAAGGTATTAATTCATTTCATAATTTTTATGTTGTACTCTGAGCTTCCTAGCAGCCGAAGCAAAAATAGAAACCAGTCAAGTATCTCAAGTATTTTTTTCATTGAAATAGTGGAAAGAGCCCTGGTCTGGAACCTTGTTGGACTGGCCTCTGTCAGGTCAGCAAAAGGACAGAACATACTCTGTGTCTGTGATGGCAGATGTCCAACGATGGTTGGCTCCTGCTCGATTAGGTTGAGTCGGGAAGGCAGACACACCAACCCATACACATATGTGGAGCACAGTGTTGAAGAGGAGTCTGAAACCTGGTGTTGAAGGGCCTTGAGTGACATACAGGTCTTACGTTTGCCTGGAGCAGTTTTTCACGCCACCCCCCTCCCTGGGATAGCACTGGGACAGGTGGGAAAGGCACAGAAGGGGGGAAGAGGAGGTTGGCGAACTAAGTGGGAACCCGATAGTACAGGGCTTCATGATCCTGGTTAGGAGGGTGGGACATTGTCCCGAAGGCAAAGAGGAGCAGGTGAAGGGTTTAAACAGTGAGGGATCTGCTCCTATGTATATTTTAGAAAGATCCTTTTGCCTGGATAGTGGAGGATGGATTTGAGGAGGTGAGAGAGGAGCAGATGATTGTGATGTCATTCACTCAGCCACTGCATCCATCCACCATGAGCATAGGAGGCCACAGTTTGGTATGGGGAATATGAAAGTGAGAAGTTACGGCCCCTGCCTTTCTAGAGATGCCCCTCGGAGGGCCTCAGTTTACCCTTCGGTGAGCCTGGTGTGTCTCTCCCATCCTCTCAGGTTCTTTGGCGGGTGCCTCCGCAGCCTTCCAGAGCCTGAAGAAGCACAGCCGCTGCCGCAGACAGACAGTTTGGGAAGCCAGTGCAGTGAACAATCCCGTTGGAAGCTTTTAAAATAATTACCCCTGCCTGCTCTGGCTGACTGGCTGACAGCAGCCTATTAGCCCTGAGTTGGAAATTCTGAATTGTTTCATGACAATTGAGAACAAAATTGGAGGCCAGGAGGGAGCTGCCCATGAAATATTGATGTTTCCTTGGTGTCGTGTGTGGCGGTTCCCCCTCAGCAGGGAACCCTGGGTGCGCAGGGCTGGTGGCCGCACAGGGGCTGTGGGTTCTCCCGGGCCCTCCGGCTGGCTGTCCTGTAGGACAGCGTGTTCCTGTGCAGAGTCGTGAGGATGGTTAGGGGACCTGCACCTCTCGTGCCTCACTCCAAGCTGTGCTCTCCCGCCCTCCAGCCCCACCAGCAGTTCTGAGCTGGACAGAACTGGGGGACTTGAGATGTGTATTCACATTTGGCTCAGATTCTTTTTGGCACTCAGGGCTCCTCTGGAGTCACACTGCGTGGGAACCCCAGCTCTTCCCCTGTCACTGTGAACTTTGTGCTCTCAGCTGCTCCATGTGGGATGCCGAGAGTTCCTACCTCCCCTCTACCTGGCCTCAGCCATGGCAGCAGCCTGTGGTAGGTCCTGGACCAGCTCAGGGCCGGCTATGCACCCCCAGGGCTTCGAGGTCCCTTCTGCTCCGCAGAGTGCTTTGTGTTTCCCCTTCTCTGCAGATCCCAAATAACCGTCAGTGCTGGGAAAGTGGGTTGGCCGGGGATCACCTCTGCTGGGTGAGGTGCCTGGGGGTCTTGTCTGCCCAGGTCTCTGCCTATTGAGATGAGGATCTTCCATGGCTGAGGAAGCTGGTGGGTAATGGCTGGCTGGCTGGCTGGCTGCCTTCAGAACCTGGACAGCAGGAAAGGGACCCTGTTGTGTGAGTCCTTAATGTGCTAGCCATAGTGAGTGGCTTACTTTTCTTATCCTGGGAGTTGGTATTTACCCATTTTGCAGATGAGGAAAATGGAGGCGGTACTTTATTCTTTTTTTTTTATTTTATTAAATGTATTTTATTGATTGAAGAGAGAGGGATAGAGAGTTAGAAACATCGATTAGCTGCCTCCTGCACACCTCCTACTGGGGATATGCCCGCAACCAACATGCCCTTGACCAGAATCAAACCTGGGACCTTTCAGTCCTCAGGCCGATGCTCTAGCCACTGAGCCAAACCGGCCAGGGCCATACCTTCTTTTAACAGGCAGTTGTTAAGCAGTCCCTGGCACTGGGTGAGGTGCCAGGGACTCAGGGATGATGCACAGTTCCAGGGCAATCCTTCATGAGGGATTGGATCTACAGATGATGCATAGTTTAAAAATGGGGCAGGTTAGGAGAGATGAGAGACAGAACAGGGGCATCAAATTTAACCTGGGGGTCAGGGCAGACTTCCTGGAGGAAGTGACCTTCCCCCTGAGCTGTGGGGATGGCAGGGGCTTGCCCTGTAGCTGGGGTGGGGGCAGAATCATGATAAAGGTAGTGAAGTTCAGTCTGGATGTTCTTATTCCCGAGGATGGAGCACTCCCTCCCACCGTGTCTTCCTCACCCGACGCCAGGAGGAGCACCCTGAAGAGTTATGGAAGGAGCTCTGCAGCGCCAAGGCTGGCTTCCTGGCCCCTGGGCCTCTCTGGGCTTCATATTCTTCACTTGAGAAACAAGCAGTTGGATTACTTCTAGCAGCAGGGCATGCTTTTCAAACGGAACTTTACCAGGACCCCTAACTAGTTAAATGCAGTGCTCCGTGGTCGAGGGTGCAGATGTGAGCTCACCTGCCCTCCCCCCACATCCCTTCTTGCCCTATAGGTACTCGGAGGAGCTCCCTGGGCCACAGTTTGAAAGCTGCAGGGTAAGGAGCTTCTCCATAGGCGGTCCAGCCCCAGTCCCTAAGGGATAGTCAAAGTGTCCTCCTTCCATCCTGATGGAAGGACCCCTATGGCTTGCTGCTGCTTGTTCTTTTTACATTTCTCGGCACCGTTTGTGATTCAAGTTCACAAGCACGTAATACATACCTACTGGATGCATGTGAGGGGCTGAGGTTTTCTGAGCACCAGCTCCATGTCTGTGCCGGGCTCTTAGTATGAGGCCATTTCCTCATACAACCAGCTGTCAGCCCATTTTACAGATGAAGGAGAGGAGCCCTGGGAGGCCTTAGGGACTTGCCTAGGACCACGAATAACAGTAACAACACCAGCTCCTATGGTTTAAGCACCGGGCTGTGCCAGGCCTTGGCCAATACTTTCCTGTGCATTAGCTCCTTTAGTTCTCATTGCAAACCTGTAACATGGTCGCTATTTCCATCCCCAAGGATCAAAGAAGTACAGGGCCGGAGAGGTGCAGTCAGCCTGGGCCCTTGGGTCTGTGTCTGCCAGGGCCTCTCCCTCTGTCCTGGTCCTGCCCTGTGCTGAGGGGTCTGAGGCAGCTACAGGTGAATGAACTGCCTTCATTGTTCCCACGGTGCGTGGAGGGAAACTGAGGCTCTGAGACTCACTCCCTAAGAACATCTCCACCCTCTGGGGCCTTTATCTGGCACAGGCCTCCAGCTGTCTGCTCCCTGGCACTGACTATGAAGTCAGAGTCTGGCAGACTACCCGCCCATCTGGCAGCTTTGATCAGGGCACACTGACCTCGGCTGGCTGGGCACTGGGTGGCACCATCCTGAGGAGTTCCGGACACATGGAGGCCAGATCGAGGGGTGCTGGTGAGCCAATGGTGGTCACTCCTGCCTCTCTTCCCTCTCCTCCTCACACTCAGCCCCACACCACAAATCCTGAGTCCTCACAGGTTCCCCTGCCTCCCTTCCCCACGGGCGACTGCTGACTGACAGTGCCTGCAGGGGTTCTGGCCCCGGAGGAATTGTGTGACTGAGGTCACAGGGTAGAAGGACGCTGGACTCTTGGTGGATGGAGAGACTCCCACCCTGGTGAACCTGCAGGTGGGGCTGAGGGGCTTCTGATAAGGGGGCTCCCACTGAGCCTTGGGGGGCAAAGCTTGTCTATGCACAGAGCCCAGATCACTGCTGAGTAGACAAATACAAAGTGAGGGGACGAGTCTTGACAAATGTTTGCCAAGTCCCTGGCTGACTTGGAAGTCAGGAGTCAGCTTGTTTGGCAGAACAAAGGGGAGAGCAGCCTCCAGAGGGCCGTAATAGCAAGGAAGGAGGAGCAGCCGAAGGCGCCATGGGGCCTTGTCCTTGGCTTGTCCTCTCTTGAAGGGTCCCTCATCCTCTCCACATGAGGATTGGCTGGCTGAGGGCCTGGACCTTCAGCCTCATCTCCTTGGGAACCCCTGGGTGCTGAGTCACCTGAAGGGCCTGGGAGGCTGGAGGATCAGTGTGACCAGTACATCCCAAGGCCCCTCCTTCTGTAGGAACAAGGAAGTGTGGCTCTAGTCAACAGTGGCAAAGCTTCCAAAGAGCCAGAGCTGCTGGCACTAGACCCTGGGACCTGTGGCACCTGGATATACCCAGGCTGAGCCCCCACCACCCAAGGATGCAAGGTGGCCTCCCTGTCTCTGCCTGCAGTCCAGACAGACATGGCCGCCCGCTTCTACTTGGGAGGTGGACAGAACAGAAGAGGTAGAGGATGGCAGGGTGAGACACTTCTCCTCCTTGGGCCTCAGTTTCCTCAGCCTTCAAGGAGGGGAAGAAGGGCCAGGGGAGGTGAGCACACATTGGGGGAACTGCTTCATGGGAAGGGATGGGTGGGGGCCACCCAGAAGGCTGGTGGCTCACCCTGATTGGGTGACAGAGAAATGCAGTGCTCGGCTTACATGGAGCTGAGTTCTGGGCCCATGTGCCTGGGCTCCCCTTCTGTTTTGCTCCCCATCCTCTGGTCAGCCTGGGGTGGGCTGGGTGGTGGGAGAGTGGACCAGGGAAGCAAGGTTCCCTCACCCATCTCTTTGTGGAGGTGTGAACGGGTTGGCCAGTGCTCCTGATGTTGTCTCTTGAGTTCAGTGTCCATTTTCTATCCCAATTTAATTTTTAAAAAATTTTATTGTATGTAATGAAAAAAGAAAAGGCCATCTCAAATATCGGGTTGATAGAACACTGACATAATTATATGCACACTTTATATCCCGGTCAGTTTCCTGGAAATGGTACTGTAGTCACATAAGATGTAACCCTTAGGAGAAACTGGGGAAGGGTGCCCAGGCCTGTCTGTACTATCTTAGCAACTTCCTGTCAACCTATATTATTCCAAAATAAAATGTTAAAATAAAGAAGTCAGTTCGGGGTTCTGCTTGGGGGTGGAGAGCATGTCCTCACAGAGAACAGTGGGGGCCCTTGGAAAGGAAGGAGAGTGAGGGGCCAGGGTGGCTGCTGGGCGAGGAGCTAGGAGCGTGTTCTGAATCAATTGTACAGGAGCCCTTCCAGGCTGTGGCTGATGGGATGGATCGAGGGGGAGCATTGCAGCTGGGCTGAGCCGTGCCCAGGGCGGAGCAGGCACCCCAAAAGCCAAGGCTGTAGGTGTTGTCTGAGCTGAGGAGAGGCACTTGCGGTGTCTGCACTAAAGGTGCCTGGGTCACCCAGCAGCAGGTGGCTGCTATGGGGCCTGTGAGGTGCATCTCAGAGTCTGCCTTTCTGTTGCCACCGGGAAGCAGGCTGAGCGGAACGTCTGCTGGAAGAAGCATGGGCAGTGGGTACAGGATCTGGCCACATGCATTTCCTGGAGGGCGAGTCTTTGGTTCCACACTGCTGACACCCAGGACAGATTCCTGGGCATTCCCACAGCTGCGGGCTCGTCACCTGCTTCCTTGTCTCCTCTCCTGGGACCCTCCCCAACCTGTCATCCTCCACTGTGGCCCAAGAGAAATTCCCTCAGAGTAATCTAAACCAGCGGTTGCCAACCTTTCGGACCTCACGGACCACCAGCGGTCTGAGGACCACCGGTTGGCGACCACTGTCTAAACTGATGCTGCCGTCTTGCCCGACACCCTCTACCTGCCCTGGATCCCATGTGCAGCATCCTCAGCACCAGGCAGGGGCTGCTCAGCCTCTACTCATTGCTAATTGGATGCCTGTCCACTGATTCCTCTCACCCTCTACTGCCTTCTCAGCACCTCCAAGGGGCTCACTAGCTACCTACTGCCAGCCGTTACTTGACTGCAGGAAATGGCCTTTCCCCCCTCTTTCTTTTGGCCAACTCCTACTCACTCTTCCAGGCCTAGCCCAGAAACCCCTCTTCTGAGCAGCTTCTGCAGCCCCCTCTTCTGACCATCCTTGTATCTACCGTCCTGCTCCTTTGGCACAATCCCCAAGTGTTGCATTTAGCATGTCCTGTATTTGTAGGTTTAATTTTGGCCATAGACCATGGGGCTCCTTGGGGATCAGGACTATGTGTTTCTTCATTTCTGTAACTTCCCTTACCCTCAAGCACAGGGGCCCATGTTAGGAGCCCAGGAAGGTTTGCCACACGTGTGGGGCTGGGCATAGGACCACCATCATACAGGTGGGGCTGATAGGAAGGTGTCAGGCTCCCGGGGCACCGCCAGTCTGGAGAAATGAGCAGTGAATACTGGTATCTCAGGTCCTTTAGCTGCTGGGATGCCCAGTCACCCAATATGAAACCGTTCGCATTTGTTATGCTCCTTCCGTGTGTCCCATTTGGCAAGGGTAGGGACTGTTTGCATGGGCCACTTTCCAAATGAGAAAACCAAGGTCCAGAGGATGTTACTGCCCCAGGCAGCAAGGGAGAAGCTGGGATTCAGACCCAGGTTGCTTGGAGGAAGACCTCCCCCTCCCCCCAGTCCTGCCATGCTTTTGACCATTGTATAACCCTGACATGTTTCAGAAGGGGGAGGTGGTACAATCCCAGCCTCAGCCCCTAGGAGGCTATCATGGCCCCAGGCCCAGCAGGAAGCACCAGGTTATACTGGGGGAGGGAGCCCTGAGACACCCTGCCCACTTCAGTGGGTTTTGGGACGAGGGGTCCAGAGTGTCTTGATGGGGGTTGCTTACTGGTCTCAGGAGAACCCCAGTCCCGGCCCTGTTGTTGTGTCACTGTAACCCTGCAAACGTACTGACGTGCTCAGGAATTCCTTGTCCGCCCAGATCTGGGTGTCTGAGGGCAGCCGCCTGGGCTGGGAGGGAAACCCGGGTTATCTTGATCTCCAGATGAGGTGTGTCTGCGCGTGGAGTTGCTGGGGAGGCTCTCTGCCTTGGATCTTGCTCTCTCCTTCCGGCCCCTGATAAAGAGTCCCAAACACAGGGCCGTAAAGGTGGTCATAAAAGCAGAAGAAATGCTGGCGCAGATGGCTTATCAAAGCACATCTCGGACACCAGCCAGGTCTCCCTACTTCAAGTTTATTTCTCCTCTGCTTTCTCTCAGAAGGTGTCTCGTAAACAGCTAAGAGGGTCATTTATAAATGTCTCTGCCTTCCCCTCAGCACAGGCGCTGCCGTTTGCTCTTCCTGGTCCTCCACACGGAGATGGTCAAGAGATGGAGCAGGCACTCCCTCCTCCCCGGTGCCGGCAGAGAGCAGTGGCAGCAGAGGGCTCAGCATCCCCAAATAGGGGTGAGGCTCCCAAAAGTGAGTGATGGTGACATCTTTGACCCTGGTCCTGCCAACAACCTCTTCTCGACTCCCGTAATACTGCGGTTCTGATGGGGAAGGGGCTCCTGGCCATGGGCTGGCCGTGGTGGTTGACCCACACACAGTCAGTCCTTGGCGCCAGAGCTGACAGGACTTTGGAGAGTGCCTTGGTCCAGGCTCTCCTAAGTTGCTGAGGTCTCCCAGCAAGACGGAGGCAGCACCAGGAGTAGACGGGCATCTCGGCCTCCTCACCTGGATGGAGGAAGCACCGCCTTCTACCCTCAACCATATCAGCAACAGCCCCTTCTCCTTGTGGAACATGTTTCAGGATGCGAGGGGTTACAGGGTCCCGGTTGTCTGATCCTTGCAGTGACTCTGGGCAGAGGATAGTATTTTCATTGTTCAGATAGAGGAATGGGTGCTCACAGAGGCAGCCTGGGGGCTCTGCTAATGACAACACTGCTGTGTTCCTTCTTTGCCCCTTCCATTCCTCACAGAGGTTTCCTTGTTGAGCTTCTTCTCATTCAATTTCGGGAGAGGTTCACGGGAGATCATCCAAAAACACCCCTCAGCTTCCCAAACCTCCCGTCCTGGCCTTTCGGCCTGTCAAGCTTCCAGCTTCACAGCCACGAGATGAAGCAGAGTGAGGTAGGCCTGCGCCTTCCCCCTTATCCCCCGTGGCCGGGTTCCTGCCAGCCGGGAGGCTTGTGGCTGGAGCTGGGCACAACCCCGGAAATGGCGAGGGGCATGGAGGACTCTGGGGCGTGGCTGAGAGGGTCCCAGATTTCGAAGGTGGGTGGTGGGGGTGGTTCGAGTGCGTGCGGGAGGGGCCCTGGCTGTGGGAGTGGGAGCCCTGCTGGCGTTCCTGTTTCCCTGGCAGCAGCCCAGGGCTTAGCATACCTAAGGCACACACGCTCAGGAAATGCTAATTGCACAAATTAGCCCAGCCTGGCATGGCCCAGGGAACTGCACCTGCCTTGACCAGAGCGGCTTTCTTTCTGTTGTATCTGTTTCTGTTGAAAGGTATTTCTGTATTAATACCGATCTATGCATTATATTGTATCTGTTTAGAACAACCCCCTGCCCCCCATCCCAGTCAGGTTAGAGTTTTTCCACACTGGTTGCTCCTCAGCTCAGCAAGATTTGGGGGGTTTTGCTCTCCCCTGTCCATGTCTTACATGGAGCACCCTGCATCTGTGCACCTGCTGGTTATCACTTTCTGTAGCTGATTCTGTGATCTGAGTGGATAAACAGCCCTCCCAAAATAGGTACTCCATGCTTCAGGAGAGAAGGCACGTCCTTTGTTCAGGAGGAAACAGGCCTCCTAGGCTGGGTGGCTTTGCTGAGTGGCCCAGAGGGCTGGTGGCAGAGCCAGGGTAGCAGCCCTGACCCCAGTGTCACTTCTTGTCCCTGGTTCTTGTTCTTTCCTTGACCATCCTATAATCCTGGCAAGTTCGGGTGGTGGTGGTGGTGGTGGTGGTGGTTCAGCCCCTGCCTCAGCCCCTGGGAAGCTTACCATTATGTAATGTAAAACATGCTGAGTGTTTGGGGGGACAGGCGGCGTGAAGGCTGCCGTGGTGGAAACCCCTGGGAGGCCATGTGGGGGAGGCCCCCCTCTCTGCCTGGTGCCTGTAATATATTTGAATTATCTCCGCAGATGAGCCCTGATTTACCAAGTGGTCTAAGTAAACCTCAGCTTGAAGACAAATGCAATCGACACTGGGCTTGAGTGGTTCAAAGGTTATTGGTGCAAAACTGTCGGCTTTGTTTAGCCGAGGGCCTGTATTTATGATGAGTGAAACGGCAGCGCCATCCATAACGCGCTGGCCGCGAGGCCGACGTCGGGTCTGAGACAGCCTATTTACACAGAGCTGGAGTTTAGTTTCTCTGCTGGGAAAGGCAAAGGCAATTCGATTCTTGGCCAAGTTGCTTTATGGGTTCTGGCTTAGGTGTGGTGTCATAATTTGGGTCATCAGTTAACCTTGTTGGGGAAGGACAGACCCCTCAGGGCATCATTTCCTGGGTGTGTGCAGCGGGTCAGCTAAGCCAGGAGAGGCCGTTGGAAGGACCTGATCCATGGGTTTCGCTCTGACCCCTAAGTTAGGCTCACATATTCAGGAGTAGCAACTCTGAGTCTCTGTTTCTGGGGCCTTGATAACACCCTGTGTCGCCTGGATGGTTAGTTTTGGAAAAAGGAACCGTGGGTGAGTGTGGCAATGAAGAGATGCATTTGTCTGCAATGCTACACAGACACGCATTGCAGACACAAAATTCCTTTGGAGAGAAATTATCGCAGGAATGAGCAAACTGCACAGGGAAGGAGCCGCGGCCAGGACTGGCAGAGCTATGTGTGAGTGGCCTTCTGGAAAGAGGAGGCAGCCTGTATCAAGGACTCTAACGTGCTCCTCACGTGACCCATTTATTCTGCTGCCGGGAATCCATTCTGCAGAGGTGGTTGTAGATGGGGTGGTTGTAGACATTCATGCGGTGTCTTAGGTATTCACTGCGGTGTCACTCATAATAGCACAAAGGGGAAACAACTTCAACCATAGGGGATGTTATTTTATTAATTATGGTGTGTTTATACAATGGAATATTGTACATTGCTTCAAATTGATGTAATATGTTTCCAAAGAGTTATGAAGAATTTTTAATGATTTGTCAAAACAACTCTAAGTAGTGGAAGGGAACATTTTATAATAGACTGTAAAGTGTGTTTTCTGTTTGTAAAACAATCTGCAAAGAAGGGAAATACACCAGAATGTAAGTGGAGGTTAGCTCAGGTGATTTTTTAAAACTGTCTTATCTCCTCAAGGGATATATCTTACATTTTTATTAAAGGTTATGTATTAATTTTTATCCTTAGGGACAATTACCAAGAGAATAAACAAAAGCCAAGTTTCCACCCCTTTGGCAGTCCCTGCCCTTCTCCTGGCCTCAGTTTCCCAGCACGTGAGTCCTGGGCTTGAGTCCTGGGCTGGGAGGAATGGCCCACTGGGGGCTGTGGCAGCCTGCCCCTAATGACTGTGTCCTAGGTCTGATGGGTCACCTAATTTTAGTGCCTCTGGGGCAGCTGCCTAAGTGTGGCCACAGTTGCCAGGCAGATGGTCAGGGTGGTGTCAGCCCTGTTGGTAGCATCTCTGCCAGGCTGGTACGGTCAGAGCACAGCTTGAGAACTGGGCTGGGTAAGTCAGAGTCACAGGGGATTCTCAAGTGTCCATGACACAGAACATCACTGTTATCCATGGACTGAGCAGAGGAGAAGGGGACAGCTTGGAGGGGTGAAGGAGAAGAAAGGGCTGCAGGTCCCAAGGGCTGAAAAGTCAGTTCTCTGGAATTCTGGAGGCCAGCCTGCCATCAGGGGTTTCCAATGTATGGCTAGAAATCGTCTCTCAGTCCAATGCCATGTGTCTGGGGACTTGCATGGAGACACGAGCATTTCCCCAAAAGGTCTTGGCTGAGGGCCTCTTCTTAGAGCAGGCAGCTGTGGGCACTGTGACCTTAACTGGAATAGCTGGGAGTGTGGGGTTCCTGGGGGTGTGAACTTGAAAATATCTCTACCAGGAAGAAAGTTCAAGGGCAAAGGGAGAGCAGGGCTCAGTTGTGAGGGAAGACGGGGCTGCCATGACCTCCTTGGTCTTGTGTCACCTGCTTTGCTAGTCAGGCCATCTTTCTAAACCCAGCTCCGAGTTGTCACCCTTTCTCTGACTGGGTTCTGTGAAGCCTGTGAATAAAGCCCAGACCCCTGAGTATGGCATTTAACTTGATCTCAACTTATTTTTCTGCTTTTATGCCCATACGCTTCCTGCTTTAGTTAGGTAAACCATGTGTGTCCCTTCTCTAGCCTTGCACACACTATGAGTCCTCAGTGCCTGTGGGCTGTAATGCTCTTATTTACTCTGCCTCATTTAATTACTAGTTACTTATAGAACACCTGCTATGGGCTGGATAAGGCTCACCTGATAAACTCCTATTCAACCCTCAAAACCCAAATGTCTTATGGTCTGATATACCTTCACCAGCATGACCTCCCAAGTCACCTTTTCTCCCCTCATGATGATGTCTTGGGCCCCCTATTCTCAGAGTGCTGTGCCCACTTTCCCCACTGGGCCTTGGTAACTTTTCTCTGTGCTCCTGGCACAAGGCATACTTCTCTGTAAATAGTTGTTGGGTGTTGTCATACAGAGAAGAGCCATTAGTGAATGCCAGCGAAGCAAGTGGGAGGATCTATTCCCTGGAGGTGATGATAGCAAATAGTGTCAGCTTACATTTACCAAGCAGGTACCATGTGCAGGCATTGTACTGAGTGCTTTCCACGCGCTAGCCTACCACATCCTCCCGTGAGATAGAAGTGGTTACTCTCTCATGCTACTGATGAGAAAACTGAAGCACAGAAAAGGCAAGTCACTTGTTCAGGATCACACAGCAAGTAAGCAAGATGAGGTGGGATTTGAACCTATACAGAGAGGGAGATGAAAGAGCTGCAGGCCCTAAGTGCTGAAAAGTCATCTCTCTGGAATTCCAGGAGCCAGCCTGCCATCAGGGGTTCCAATGTATGGCTGGAACGTGTCTGTCAGTCCGATGCCATCTACTAGTTGGGGACGTGCATTGGACACATGAACATCGTGCTTGCACATTATTGCTTCTTTCTTCCCAGGCCTGGAGGGACTGTTTGCCCGCTGGGAAGTAAAGGGCAGCTCCATATCTGGTGGGTGCTGGTGCTGCTGGCTGCTGGCAACCTCCTATGGATCCATGGCTGGCGGGGGAGGGCTTTCCGACTGTGTCTTAGCGAGACATGGGCATGTTTTTTGTCTCCTTCCCTCTCCCCCTCTATCTTCCATGTAGGGGACAGGAGTGCTTTCTTCTCTGCCTGTCCTTCAGCAAATGACATTCATCATCTGTACAATTGTGCAGCTCTTATTGCCTGTCAGGTTCCTGCTAGGCACTGGGGTTATAGCAGTCCCTGACCCAATGGAGCATGCTCAAGTTAACTGGCATGATTTTAATGTCTAGTCCTCTATCACAGGCACAAATCCCAGGTGGTGCCCACCCCTACTTGCATTTACCTTGAGCCTGGGGGTGGCCTAGGGCATTTCTGAGGACATTACACCATCCACATCTTCTATCTGTCCAGGCTTCTGTTTGCATGGTGTCCAGGCTGACCAGGAGGTTGGACTCCTAGCTTGGTGATATACTTAGCATTAAATATCCGGAGAACATATTGTAATATGATGGCAGAGGGCACAGCTGGTGATGGCAATTCTTCAGCGAGTTAGCCCGGGTAGTTGGGAGCATGTTGGTGAGAGGAGGGACCTTTCTGGTCATTGAGACCAGCCATTAGCTTTTCTGTGTCCAGTCCTCCATACCCACTCCCTGACTTGAGCCAGAGCGGAGACGCCTTAGATCAGTGGTTCTCAACCTTCCTCATGCCATGACCCTTTAATACAGTTTCTCATGTTTTGGTGACCCCCAACCATAAAATTATTTTTGTTGCTACTGTTATGAATCGTAATGTAAATATCTGATATGCAGGGTGTATTTAGGCAACCCCTGTGAAAGGGTTGTTCGACTCCCAAAGGGGTCGCGACCCACAGGTTGAGAACCGCTGCCTTAGATGAAGGTGTTGGCAGTGGCTGTGGACTGGGCAACCATAACGAAGTACCACAGACAGGTTGGCTTAACACAGCGGAATCCCATTCTCTCATAGTGCAGGAGGCCAGAAGTCCGAAGTTAGGCTGTCACCAGGGTTGGCTCATTTCAGAGGCTCTGAGGGAGAATCTGGTCCATGCTGTTCTCTGAGCTTCTGGTGACCACTGGCATTCCCTGGCCGGCATTTGCATCACGCCATTCTGTGCTTCTGTCTTCACGTGGCAACCTCCCTGTGTCTATGTCCAGACTTCCGTCTTCCTATAAGACACCGGTCCTATGGGATTCAGGCTCCACCTACTTTAGTGTGACCTCATCCTAACCAATTACATTTGCAGTGACCCCATTTCCAAATAAGGTCGCATTCTCAGGTACACGGGGTTAGGGTTTCAGCATGTCTTTTTGGAAAATACAATTCAATTCACAACAGACTCCCCGAGAGAAATACTTGGGAGCTGCTGTGTGGAGTTGCTGGCCTTGAGCCCTGTGTGGGTGCACCCCCTTTTCCTGAGGGGCAGCCAGAGGTCTGATGCTTGCAGGGCTGCTGGGGACCTGGGGTCGCGGGTGCTGGCCCAGAGCCCACCCAGGCCTCAGCTGAAGGGTTCCCCGCCTCACACCCTGGAAAGGCCTTGGGAGAGACAAAATGATCAAAGATGGCCCAGGGGATGGGAGCCCTTCCTCTTAGAAATGCAAATAGCATCTGTGGAGGAATCCTTTTAAGGGATGAAAGCAGTTTTTAAAAAGACATTAATCTCCTCACGCACTTCCTTCTGATGGCTGGAGATGAGTGACAAGTCTCTTAATTGAAGATGGTGGGGCCGATAATTCCGCGGTAGCCCCGGGAGGGATGTCTCTGGCTGTGAATCACTGCGCACTACACAGATCGGAGTGTCTCCCTGATGCTATCTCCCAGGCCCTCCGAGCCTCTCGCGGGCGCACGAAGACGCGCATGTGTGTAAAGACTTGAGCTGAGCTGGTTGTCAGGGTGCCCAGGTGCACTTTTCTGGCCCAGAGAAGGTTTCTGGGGAGCAGCTGCTGCAGCTGGCAGGAGAATTGAGTACCTACTGTGCACAGGCACCCTCTAGGGACTGGGTAGAAAGTGCCTGGTGCATAGTAGGGGTTTGATAGATGTCTGTTGAATGGGAACATGAAGGCTCAGGCTAGGAGCCTCGGATGTTTTGCCCAAACCCATGTGAGGCCCCCAGTGCTTCCCTCATCTCCTCACAGTGGCTTACAGGGCGGGAGGTGCTCAGAGCTCATGGGGATCCTCTGCCCAGGATGGTGCTGGGTGAGTGGAAACGCCCATGCCCTCATGCTGTGGAAGTGCATGTGGATCCCCTCCCCTGGCCAGACCTGTGTGCTGTGAGAGAATGCTTCAAGGGCCGGCAGGCAGCAGTGAGCAGAGAGGATGCTGAGCAGGGGCGTACGGACACACAGACTCTGGGGGGCCCCCACCTCCACCCTGCACATCGGCTCTGATGGTGGATGCCTGGTGGGTGTTGCTAGCACCTGGGACAAGTCCAGCCCTGAGCTGGTAGGATCTGCAGAGAGGAGATGAGTGAGTCCTCTCCATTCCAGGACTCCCCAGAACATGTCCAGCGTGGGTGTGGCAGGGGCCCAGAAAGTGCACCTCTTGGATGCGTGCTCTGGGCAGCGTGCTGTGCTGAGAGGCTGGGAGGGGACTTGGGGCTACACTGTGTGTATGTTTGTGTGCATGTGCGTGTGTGCATGTGCGTGTGTGTATGTGTGTATATGTATATATGTGTGCATGTGTATGTGTGTGTACATGCGTGTGCGTATATGTGTGTGCAGGTGGAGAGTATTCACTAATTCATGGAGTCATTCATCCAATTTTTCAGTCAGAAATTCCAGCCACCATGTTTGACTCTGGGTTCCAAGGTGGGAACAAAACTGACATGGTCCCCACGCTCATGAAGCTCACAGTCTATGGACGGAGACAGATGTGACCTCAACAGTCACACCAACAGTCACAAAAGTGCTGATGCTGCTTTGGGGAGGGGCCTCTTTGCTGAGTTTTGTCACTTTCTCTCATATCAGTTGTATGAACCCCCCACTGTGGAAGTGAACTGTTGGTGTGACTAACGGAGCATTCCAGATCCCCATCCAATGGCCCAGTCTTCAGTGGCCTTGGGGTTCTGGGGAACACAGCTTGGCCATCCCTGCTGTAGGCACTGGGGAGCAGCAGGACAGCGAGGTGTTGGAATTGCTGTTTCAGGAAGGTGCCCATGGCAGGGTCATCTGAGACGGACCGTGGCAGTGATGGCAGGTTGGGTCACCTAGGCCCTGGCAGCCTGTGCGGGACGTGAGGAGACTGAGCCAGCTGATGGGAGAAGGCTCGGCTATGGAGCATGGGCTTGTCAAAAGGCCGCTGGGGAAGAAGTGGGGGGCCGGGGCCACCTGTGGGCTTGGACTGCTCTAAGCACAGACCCCGCCCCTCACTCGGAGAGCGGCCGCAGCAGTCACAGAGCTGAGCTCCTCAAGCAGCCTCGCAGGAGCAGGCCCTCCTCAGAGGGCTGTGGGGAGGTGGACAGGCAGGGCGGGGAGGGCTCTGGGCTGTATGAGTTTTCTACGGCTGCTGTAACAAATTGCTGTGGATTTAGGGGCTTAAAACAACACAAATTTATCATCTTACAATTCTGCAAGTCAGAAGTTGACGAGGTCTCTCTGGGTTAAGATCAAGGTGTCCGCAGGGCTGCATTCCATCTGGAGGCTCTAGGGGGGATCTGTTTTCTCGCTTTTTCCAGCTTCCAGAGGCTGCCGCCGGCATTTCTTGGCTCGTGGCCCCTTCCTGTATCTGCAAAGCCAGCAACATCACGTTTCTCTGGCCCTCCTTCCATCGTCATTCCTCTCTCTGAGCACAGCTGGGAAATGTTTCCCACTCTCCCCCACCCCCCAATATGCTTTTATTGATTTTTTTTTTTTTGTAGAGAGAAGGAAGAGGGAGGAAGAGGGAGAGAGAAACATCCATTGGCTGCCTCCTGCATGCACTCTTTTTTTTTTTTTTATTTCATTGCTTAAAGTATTACAACAAGTGATAGATAAGTATTACAACAGATGATAGATCTCCATTTTTTCCCTTGCCCTTCCCCCCCCTCCTCCCTAACCCCCAGTTTCCCGTGTCCACTGATTATTCTCCTATGTATCCTGCATGCACTCTTACCGAGGATTGAGCCTATAACCTGGGCATGTGCACTGGCTGGGAACTGAACCTCAACCGTTCGGTGCACAGGATGACGTCCAACTAACTAAGCCACAGGGGCCAGGGCGTGTTTCCCACTCTTAAGGGCTCCTGGTTAGATAGGGGCCACCCTGGCAGCCCAGGATGGTTTCTCCATTTCAAGACCCTTCAACGTGATCACATCTGTGGGAGCCCCCTTTGCCACGAAAGTCCTGGAGGTTAGCACATTTTTGGGGGGTGGGGGTGGGGTGGGGTGGGCATCATTCTGCTCTCCACAGAGACTCAGGGATCTCCACGGCCAGGAACACGGAAGCATGTGACTTCTCTTTTGGCTTCCAAGGTGGGAGTCCTCACAAACCCCACAATCATGGTGGATCCTCTTCCCGCATGGCCTCTCCTCCCACACCCAGACTCTGTGACCTGCTGTTCCCCGCAGGTGCCAGGCTCCCTTTTGCTTCTGGACTTTACACATGTTCGCCTTGCCTGTTTGCCCCCTCTTCCTTCCACTCTGTCCTCGCCCACCTTGGGGAAGACCTGTGTCCCCGTGGCTGACCCCTTGGAAAGCCACCCTGCCTCCTTGCCTCTGCTCCTCTGTGTCTGGCTGGGTTAGGCGGCTCCCATGTCCCCTCCCTGTGTTGTCAAGGTCCCAGCTTGTCTTCACCTCCCCTTCTTGACCGTGGGCTCCTGAGGGGGAGCAGGACTGTTCCGTCTCTGAGGCCAGCCTGGCCCTGGCCCTGAGCCTGTGACGGAGGAGCTTGTGAAAAAAATGAATAAGAGAACGATTCAGCAGGAGGGGAAGAAAGAAAGAAGTGAGTCTGGGGATATCAAGACTGATGATGAGCACAGGTGGGCGGGTCGGCCTCACTTACATGGTATGCATGCTGGGGGCTTTGGGAAGCTTGAACTTGGCCCTGCTGTCAGGGGTCTGGTGAGGGCATCCTGAGTGTGAGACCTGCCTTTCCTGGGCTTGTCCCACCCCTGAGAGCAGACTTCTGTTCTCCTCAGGCTTTCCCTGCAGCACGTCTGAGCGTGGGACGAGACACCTGGTGGGGAGGAAGTTGAATGACGTAGGCACTGAGGAGCGGGGGGCAGTGGCTTCTGAGCTCCTGGGCTGGGAGCCCATTTCTGAGGTGGGGAGAGCAGCACAGACGCTCCAGGGTACATCTTCTCCCTGTCCCGCCCCCAGATGCTGTCGGCTCCCAGTCTTCTGGATGCTTCCTTCTCCAGGAAGGCCCCCAGGGGTGGCCCTTCTCTGTGAGTTCTCACACAGGGAGACACTGCCATGGGGCGACAGAGGTTCCTCCAATGCAGGGGTTGGGGTGGGGGAGCCCTGTGCCCCCTTCCTGGGCTGAGTGGCCTTCCTAGCAATGTCACTTCCAGGCATATTAGAGCTGGAGGCAAAGGAAAAATAAGTAAAACCAGTTCTGTTTTTACTTACAATTTTGTTATTTTATTCATCATGGAGTTTTGCCTCAATATGCTTTTTAAAAGTATTGCATGGGAATATTGTTCATTTGATCCCTCGGTTTCTACCCCCCTTCTTACATGTTGTGCCCCTTCAATGTGGTGCCCTCCTCGCCTCCCTCTGGCCCTGGCCCAGCCTCCAGGATGGGGCCCTGCAGCTCTCTGAATCACAGAAACCGCGAGGGAGAAGGCGAGCATAAGCGGGGTGCCCAGGAGACGGGGTGCTGGGACATGGTGTCTTGGCTATTCTTAGGATGTGCCGTGGCCACCAGCAGGCATGAATGTGGGCTGAGCCAAGGATGGTAGGAGTTTCTCTTGGGTCCTCCCCAGCTTGGCACTGAGCGAACCGTCCCACTTCCTGTGGGGTTGGAGGCCCAGCTTCTGGAACACCCGCTACCTGGACTAAAGACATCTTCCTCCTGGAGTGTGTGAGAGGTCCAGGGTGAGAGTGGCTGGGGATGAGGACAGGAGAGGAGGCCCAGGGAGGCTGGGTCCCGAGCGCCCAGGCCCGCAGCTGGCGGTGTATCTCTGTCTCTGAGAAGCCATGTCGCCGGCTGTGTGACTGCAAGCCGTGTGGGCAGGGCCTGGACTCCCAGGCCTGACGCTCAGCACGCTGTCAGCACTCAGCAAATAATAAATAATAATAATATCTCCAGCATGTTGGGGGAGCCCCAGGAGGGAGGGACTCAGAAAACATGTGTTCTGTCTCATGGCGGGTGTCCGGAAGCTGCAGTCTGTTCAGCACCTCTCTTTGGGTGGGATTTGGGGGAGCCATTCCCCTCCCCCCAGCTTGGCTCAGGAGGAGGGTGAGCAAGCAGCTGGGGCCTGCCCCAGGAACTGGGGCTCAGGGAGAGTTGTCTGGGGGGTCTCGTTGCACTGCCCTTAAAAACAAAAAGCCAGACTGTCCTCAGATGTCCTCTGGGATTTGGAGATATTCAGACTTGGCTTTAAATTCTGAATCTACCACTTCAGACAAGTCACTTCGCCTCTCAGGGCCCCTCCTCGGTTTCCTCACGTGTGAAATGGGGCAGTTGCAGTAACTGTTAGGCAGGCTTAAGCGAGAGCAGCCACACGTGTGCACAGAGGGGTGGGACTGAGGAGAGAGGACACTGCTGGTGGTGCAGCTCAGTGGCCCGCCCCCCGGCCGTGTGTCATGTCCTCAGGGTGAGGCCTGAGTGTGGTCCTGTGGGGTGGGGGATGGTGAGGAGCAGGGCCCCATGGGTATCTGGTGCCAGGATTCTGCAGATCCTCTTTCTGCAGCAAGTTGCCCAGGGCTCTGGCACCTATTACTGTTTGTGCACTGACTATGACACGGAAGCTTTCCTGGGGCAGCGGATGGAGGCTGGGTGCTAGGTGTGGAGGCCCGTTGGGGACTCGGTGGCCTGGGTGAGGTCCCCTCGGCAGCCTCTGCATGTGGGGCTCAGCACCGATATCTTGGGTTGCAGCTCCCTGGGATGTGGGCAAGCTGAGGGCGGAGACACTGAGGCTTGGGAAGCTGTTGGGTGCAGTCCTCTGTAATCCTCATTGTCTCCCTCACCTACGGACTCCCTGTCAAAGCATGGGGGAGGCGGGGTGCTTCTCCCCCCACCCCCCCAGTGAGGGTGTTCCTTACTTGCTCAGGCCCCTCTCAGGTGCTGTGGCTACAGGTGGCCTGCTCAGGCCCTGACCCCCTTTCTGGCGCTCTTCCGGTTCCCTTCACCCACCCCTGGCTCCTCCCGGGTGGGCCAGCAAGACCTTGCTACGCCCCTTCGGCCCGGGCTCAGCACGGAGCCAGAGGATGGGCCACTTGTCAAATGCCGTTGTTTAATTTTCCTCGCTCAGACTCTGCTTGCTCCAACGCCCTGCAATGACACGGGTGTTAACCGAGCACCAGGGACTATAATTATCAGGGTTGAGAGACAAGAATCTCCCGGTGGCAGCAGCTGCCGGCCAGAGCCACCACGGATCTGTCCCCAGAGAGGAGCGCTCCAGTCTGACTTGTGTCTGAGGAGCCGCTGGGTTCAGACCCTTCGCCCGGCGTTTGTCTGGCCGCAGCCCCGAGGGTATTTCCCCTTCAGTGGGGCAGATGGTGGCTGTGATTCAGATGGAGCATGGCCAGGCGTCACCGTGAGTGTCGGAGCAGGATAGGCACCTTGTGTGGTCTTGCTGAGGTCCTGCGAGGCTGCTGAGCTGGGAAGGGGCAGCTCATGGCCACAACCACAGGAGCCTGGGCACACTCCGGGCGACCATGCCAGGCTCTCTCAGGGTGGAGGCGGTATTGCCTTTAGATGAGGGACCCTGGTTTCTATTGGTGGTAGGACAGACCAGATTCAGTGGCAGAGATTCTGCCTACAGCGTTGGGGTGTACCTGTCACATGCTATGGTTGCTTAATAAACATCCAGGAAAGCCACCTCCAAACGCACAAACCGATGTTTAGTGTCCTGGTTGGGTGAGGGGACAGTGTTCATGGGGTCATGAGGAGTTGGGTGCCTAGTCATGCGGGGATGCCCTGAGATCTGGGAATGAACTGGGAATGGGTGCTTACCTGTGTTTGGAGTCTGAGGGTATGTGTGAGGAGGAGGAGGCAGCAGATGACGTGGCTGAGCTCTGGGGAAAAAGGTTTGGGCTCAGTATGGACTACCCAGCTGCTGGCAACCAGGTGATTCAGAATGGAGAGGGCAATCGTCAGGACTGAGTCCCCAGTGTCCTGGTCTCTGAGAGGCAGAGGTAGGGTAGTTGACCTATGATCTGTAGAGAGAACAGTTCCCGCCTGGGGAGGGGCTCAGGCTGGGCCTCCTTCCCTGGGCACGGGGTCTTTGGCCCTGAGGTTAGTCTTGGCTCTGCCACTAACTGGCATCCACCCTGTGGGTCTGTCTCTTTCCATCTTTGTGTCTCTGTGTTCCCACCTGGGACAGGATGTAGGGTCCTGCTTCCTCTCGATCTTGTCCTCTGGGTGGTACAGGAGAGACATGGGGAGCAGAGTGCAGACGGGGCTCTGGGAGCTTTCTGTGGCCGGGGACACAGGCACGCTGGGCCAGGGTGCAGTGGGACTCGTGGGGATTAGTATTTGTGGGTGGAGCACTTTCTCCTGAGACTTGGATGCTGTGGCCTTGGGACTGGGACATTTCCGCACCAGTCTGTACTGCGGGGCTGGGACCCCGGCTTAGGAGTCATCTGAGCTACAGGAAGGGAGGGGGGAGAGGGACCCCTCCCCCCATCAGGTCTTCTCCTGGCCTAGCTGCCATGAGCGCCGGCATTG
>PVJC01009705.1:0-45286 GCA_004026665.1 Murina feae
TCCGAGCCTCAGATGCGGCTGGGGGCAGGTCCCCAGTGGTCACACACACACACTCATACACACACAAGGTGCCTGGCAGACTGGGGCCATCATAGGACATCCACTGAGGGGGTCCCAGACTGTGAGAGGGCACAGGCCGGGCTGAAGGACTCCCTCCACCCCGAGTGCACAAATTTTTGTGCACCGGGCCCCTAGTAAACTTAATAAAAGAAGTGTTAATCTTATACTCTGAAACTAGAAACATTATTCAAAGAAATTAAAGATCTAAAGACTTTGTTCCAAAGCTTATTTCTCACAAGGTGCAAATGGCTTTTACTGAATTAACAGATTTGGTTTGCAAGATTTAGTTTTTTTCAATGAGTGTAATTTTCTTCAAAACAATGAACTTATATTTGAATCTAAAATGAATAACTCATGCTAATTTTGCACTATATGTTCTTCCTTTTCCATTCCACATCAGTCATGATTATTAAACCAAATGTTCTATGTAAAGATGTTCTGATTCCTTTAAAGATCCACACCAAGAGTGCTTACTTGTGTCACTTCCCTTTTTTACTCAATAGTTTTGTGACATGTAGCTCATCCAAATACACCATTTAAAAACACACACACACTTAGTGCGTTTAAGCATAACCAATGGACACAAAACACTGGGGGTAGGGGAGGCGGGAGGAAGGGCAGGGGAAGAAAGAGATATATGTACTAATCTTTGTAAAACTGTATGTAATAAAAAAAACACTTAAATTAAAAAAAATATTTATTTTTAAATTTACACACAATAACATTTTTTTGGTTAATAGTTCTGAATTGTTTTGATAAGCACACAGTTCTCTAACCACCATAATGATCAAGATGCAGAACAACCCCATTATCTTCCCCTCAGAATCGCCTCGTGCTGCTCCTTGTAGTCAAGCCCTGTCGCCCACTTCATTTACCCCGGCCTTCCACTCCTGTGTTCTCATTTTAAATTGAAAATATTTCCTAGTTTTCTTAGACACTTACTCTTTGACCCATGAGTTACTTAGAAGGATACTGTTTATTTTTCTAATATTTGGGAATTTCCACATCTTCCTATCATTGGTTTGTAATTTACTTCTGTTAAAGGCACAGAACATTCTTTTCAATTTGGCAGAGTTGCTCTTCTTACCCTGATGTTTTAAGTTTTCCCCGGTATCATTTCCCTGCAGGTTAAAGAACTGCGTTAGACATTTCTTTATTACAGTTTTCTTTTATCTAAGGATGCTATTTTATCTTAACTCTTGAAGAGCATTTCATTAAATATAGAAGTCTCTGTTGATAATTCTTTGCTTTTAGCACTTTATTAAATACGATTTTTAAATATATTTTTATTAATTTCAAAGAGAGGAAGGAAGAGGAAAGAGAGATAGAAACATCAGTGATGAGAGAGAATCATTGATTGGTTGCTTCCTGCACACCCCACACTGGGGATTGAGCCCAAAACCCAGGGCATGTGCCCTAAGAATCAAACCACGAACTCCTGGTTCTCTGGTCGACACTCAACCACTGAGCAACACCGGCTGGGCTTAAATGTTTTTTAAAAAATGACTTTAGAGAAGAAGGAAGGGAGAGGGAGAGAAACATCAATGTGAGAGAGAAACATGCATCAGTTGCCTCCCATATGCATCTGGACCAGGGCTCCAATTCACAATCTGGGTGTGTGCCCTGACCAGGAATTGAACCAGAGACCTTTCAGTAAATGGGACAACACTCAATCAATTGAGCTACAGCAGCTAGGGCTTTCCAGCACTTCAAAGACGCTGTTTCACTGTCTCCTGGTCTCCATTTTTTTTCTGATAAGCAATTCCAGATATTTAAATTATTGTTTCCCTATATGGATTGCGTCTTTGTACTCTTGTTGCTTTTGAGATTTTTAAAGTTTTCAGCAGTTTCATTATGCTATGTGTGGGTATTTCTTTCTTAGAGTTTATACTAGTTAGAATTTGCTGAGCAGCTTTAATCTGTAAATTTGTAGTTTTCACCTAATTTGGGAAGTTTTCGTTACCAGTGTCTTTCTCCTTTCCCCTTCTCCTTTCGCCAATGCCAAGTGTTAAACCTTTCATTACTATCCCAGATTCCTGTGACTTCATTCTCGGTTTTCCCCCACTTGTTTTTATCTCTGTTCTTCAGACGAGATAATTTCTATTGATTTATCTTTAAATTCACTAATTCTTTCCTGTGTCATCTGTATTCTACTGAGCCCACCCTCTGAGTTTTTAAAATTTCATATACCATTCTTTTTAGTTCTAAAATGTCCAGTTAATGCTTTTTAAATAATTTACATTTTCCTTCCAAGAATCTCTACCTTATCATTTGTTTCAAGAGTGTTCATCTTTTTCATGTTGGTCATTCAAGTTTTGTTCTCCCTCCCAGTCTGCCTGCTATGGTTGTTTTTCAGAATGATCAGATTGTCGCTTTTAGTACTTTGCTCAGAATTTTTAGTTCTAATCAGTGGCAAGAGGCTGCAGTGGGCTTCCTCCATCCTGGCCCAGTTATGACATCTTAAATAGAACAACCAGCAGGATGCCCACTTAGTGACATGTCAGCTAGGGTGCAGCACTTTACCTAGAACCCCATCCAAGTTTCTTCAGAGCTTTTCCCAATGAGGTATTAGGGGAAACCAGCTTACAGAACAGAAGGACAACATTAACACACAGTACATTCTTTAAAATCCCTAATAAAATGCTGCTGGAATGCAGAAAAACATGAAAAGGGGCCATTTAGATCCATTTGCAGAAAAGTAAGCCAAAAGTAAAGAAAAAGGTGGAAGCAAGGTGCTTTTTTGTCAACCTAAGGAGTACAAAATCGTAACCATAATTAAGCAGGTATAGAACGGGAGAAGCAAAAGGAGTGACTATGTCCCTGACTGCTTAAGGCTTTAGTTTCTTTTTCTATAGATTTACAGCACGAGCCTCTTTTGGCTTTCAAAACCTGTAAATCCCTGTCAAATAAAAATAACAGGAAACTCAATTCTTTTACAGAACCTAT
This sequence comes from Murina feae, assembly GCA_004026665.1. Lineage (NCBI taxonomy): Eukaryota > Metazoa > Chordata > Mammalia > Chiroptera > Vespertilionidae > Murina > Murina feae. The sequence continues at coordinate 3,007 of PVJC01009705.1, forward strand.
TTCAAAAGAAAGTAACTAATGTCAAGAAAATAAAGTGAGATTAAATTTCTTGATAGGATTGATGATCTTTCTAAAGTGGTGAGTCAAGACTTAATTTATTCGCTATATACTGTGTTCATACATTATGTGATGGTTATAATATTATCAATGTTATATACATACGGTAGTAGAAAAAAAAACTACCACTTTTCCCCAAGTATTTTTTATGTTTTTGTATTGATCTTAGAGGAAGGAGGAGAGAGAGATAGAAACACCAGTGATGAGAGAGACTCATGGACTGACTGCCTCCTGCAGGCCCCCTACTGGGAACGGAGCATGAAACCAGGGCATGTGCTCATGACCTCCTGGTTCATGGGTTGAGGCTCAACCACTGAGTCACACCGAAACCTACTGTTTTTAATTGAAGTAAACCAAAATTATTGACCCCTGACCTTCACAGTCCCCCACTATTAGTCCTGGGTATTCAGTCACACTCCACCTCCTAAGAGCCCCCCCCTCCTCCACAGCTCAAGCTCCCTGGGGTGCCCAGACAGGAGCGTGGGTAGCAAAGCCTTGGTTCTTCTGCCATGTCGGGTGGTTACAAGTTTGCCGCAGCTGGGGGGCAGGGAAGAAGAGACTCCTAACAGTAACAGCTAATAACCAAGCACTCGTTAAATGATACGTTTCTTCATTTACCATTAATTAATTCACAAAGCAGTTTTAGCACTTTATAATTTGCCAAGCTTGGCGATTTGTAGAAAAGATCCCAGCCCTCAAAGAATGGCAGCCCAGTGGGGAATCAGCATGCAGATGGTGACGAGACTACAGTTCCAATATATCACATCGAATTCTCTTCACAGCCTACTGTTAGCGCCTGGAGTACGCACCTCTCCTGGGTGCTTTAAGCTGCTGAACTGGATATTTATCTGTTCTATTCAGTTGTTCTGGGCCTTGCCTCTCACATGTCCCACCAAGACCTTACTCAAGAGAACAGAGTCAGGAAACTTTGGTTCAAGTTCAAACTGATAACATCCAGATGTGTCATCCTGACCACATCGCTCAGTCACTTAATTGCTCTGGGCATTATTTTCTAATTTATAAACCGAGAGATATGGACTAAACTGAGGACCTAAGGTTTAACATGTCATCTTCCTTCCGACAATCACATCTTTCTTAACAAACCCTGCATCTTCCTACCAGCCTAGCTCCAAACCTGCAGGTCAATTCGGCCCTTCCCCTCCAGGTGACTCACCGCCATTCCCAGCATTCCACTGTGCCTACACCGCGACATAGAGCATGAAGTCATGGAAAGGACACGAAGTCAGGCTCAGTACCTATTTGCTGTATGAGTCTAAGTTACTTATTTATCTTGTGAGCCTAAATGTATTCATCTGCGAAGTGGGAGATAATGCCTCCCTTCTCCCCTGCTCCCATAATTCAGCTTTGCCCCCTCCATTGTCATGTTTCAGCCAGCTGAACCTTCCTCATGTACTTTCCTACGTGCGCTTTCTTCCAACTTAGAAATCCTGAGTGACTCGCTGCCGTCCCAATTCTAAACTCTCAGACCTGCTTGGCTCACTAACCTACCCCCATCCCAGTAACTGCAGTACTTCCTCCGCTCAGACCAGAACACTCCTATTCGGTCCTGCTGGCTCTTTACTGAGGGCCCTTCTGTTCCTGCTCCTTCCCCCTTTGGTCTAGGCCAATGCCACCCACGCGCTGATCCCACAATTCCATGAAATGTCCCCAGACTACTGCTGAAAAAGAGTCTCTACGCTCTTCTGGACAAAGGCATGCCTGTCTCCTTTGACCAGTTGTACTCCTTCCTCCTATTCTTACTTTCTTCTCTCCTAATTTCTGGCTGCTTATACCACCCTTAGACGTTGAATGGCTGGTCTCCATTCTAACTGTATATATTGGCCAGCAGAGGCAGAAAACCAACAGGATATCTGTGATGTCAAACTGGATGACCAATGACTTTTTTTTTTTTTTTTAAATACATTTCACTGATTATTTCCACAGAGAGGAAGGGAGAGGGACAGAAAGCCAGAAACATCGATGAGAGAGAAACATCGATCAGCCGCCTCCTGCGCGCCCCCCACTGGGGATGCGCCCGCAACCAAGGCACATGCCCCCGACCAGAATCGAACCCGGGACCCCTCAGTCCGCAGGCCGACGCTCCATCCACTGAGCCAAACCGGTCAGGGCATGACTTTATTAACATTCTAGTCTGTCAGGGGTGCCCGAAACTTGTCTTTTAATTTAAGTAGAGACATCAGAAGAATGACAGATGATACCCACCTGCAGCTAGAGACCAGTTATGTGCAATGTCATCCCTCTAAACCTTGTTAAGCCACAGCCTCGGGGCAACCACATAAAAGCTTAAAGGTTGAAATCACAAATTTAGCTGAAAAGTATTTTCATTGTTGAGTAAAATTTCCAACAGACTATGACCTCCCTTGAAAACAAGGCTCATGTCTTACTTAAAACAGTATCCCAAACACCCCACATACAGGGTCTGGTAAGATGTTGATGCTCAGGCTTATGTGAATGAATGAATGAAAGAATGATTGACTGGGGACTATTAGATGGTGTTAGAGTAAATTGTTGAAAACATTCCTCCTGGTATTTAAAAACCAAGGCGGAATCATTTTGTTTTGGACTACGTAGGAACAATTCTATCTGAAGGACATGAAGTAGATCCTCAAGCAGATACTTTGCTTCCTTTGATATGAGAGGAATACCAAGAAAGGTCAGGCCTCTCGGGCTAACCCTATAGATATTATTCACTTCTCCATCGCTCCTGGTACTGCCACATCTTCCAACGTGAAATGGAACCAGAAAGAAAAATGCCCAAGCATCACAGTGCTTTTATGGATTTACCCTCCCGCTGTCTCACTCATCTGTCTTGTGTCCAACAATAGTTCCATTGCCTGCTTGCTTTTTGTCTGACTCAAATCTATTCCTAGTGGAATTTAACTGCGTTTTGCTCAAATCCAAACAAGATGGAAGTAATGGTGACAGGAAGTGGTAAAGATTACACACGGAGAGTACAGTTTGAGAACAAAGGTTCCCAGGCTTCTTAAGGCCACAGACCACTTCGATGACATAAGACTCCATGGATGACTCCTCACGTGTCCACCGCGATCACACATCAGAGCCAATGGGAAGACGGGTGCTGCTTGCGATGGGGCTCTAGTCTAGCATCTCTTATGTTCCTTGACAAATAATAGTTTTTGTTGGAAACAAATGTACAGACCAGTGCTACACAGAATTACATGGTCTGTTATCACCATTCATCCAAAAAAAAAAAAAATAGGTGGTCCTAAGACTACAAGTCAACAACAAAATTCTAATGTTTATGTGCACCTTTTCCTTTGTAAGTGACACCCATCCACTTCCAAAAGGAGGGCATAAGGAATTACAAACACATATACTCACAGAAGCCACAGGGAGCTACAGACAACGCAAATAAACTGAATGTTCCTGGCATCAGCATTAAATAACTATCCAACTGACTTGCCCTTAAATAAACTATGTATGTTTTTCATTTCATATTTATAAAAAGCCTAGTATGGTTCTTATTTTCACTGTCTCCTTAAAACCGAGGCTCAGGGAAATGAAGTACTTGCTCAAGGTGTCAGCACTAGAAAGTAGCAGCACAGAGGTTTGAACTCCGGGCTTTCTGACTCCAACCTTTAGCACTTAGGCATTCAAATATACTGGCCCATGCCGCCAATGACAGCACGAATAAAGGACTTTACCATTGGATATCCACGTGCAAAGAATATACCCTCACATCACACTGACTACATGTAAGAGAGAAAACTATAAAAACTTTTAGAAAAAGCATAGGAGTAAATCCTCATGATCTTCTGTTATGCAACGGTTTCTTAAGATGTGACATTAAAAGCACAAGAAATAAAAGAAAAAAAATGATAAACTGGACATCAAAATTGAAAACATTTGTGTCTCAGGTGATACCATCAAGAAAGTGAAAAACTAGTACAATCTACAGAATAAAAAAAAATAATCTGCAAATCACATCAGATAAGGAACTCATATCCAGAATAACGGGCTCTTACAATCCCACAGTGGACAGAAGCTCAGTTAACAAATGGGCAAAGGATGTGCACAGACATTTCTCTGAGAAATATACAAATGGCTAATAAGCACATGAAAAGATGACCCATGCCATCCGTCACCAGGGAAACATCCATCCACTTCAACTCCCTAGGACGGACATAATAAAATAGAAGGACAATACATTCTGGGTGAGGAAGTAGAGAAATGGGCATCTTCTTTCATTACTGATAAGAACCTAAAATGGTGCGGCCATTCTGGAAAAGTCTGTAAGTTCTCCAAAAAAAATCAAAATAAAAAATGGAGCAACTCAAATGTCCATCAGTGGATGAATGGACAAACAAAACATGGTATCTCCATACGACGGAACAGAGCTTGTTAATAAAAAGGAATGAAATCCTGAAACATGCCACGACAGCGACGCAGCCAAAAGAAGCCGGGCACAAGCGGCCACAGAACGTACGACTCCATTTATACGAAATGTCTAGAACAAGCAAATTTATGCAGACAGACGAGTGGTTGTAAGAGGCGGTGGGGAGACAGTGATTACGAACAGGCACTGAGTTCTTTTGGGGATAAAGCACGTATTTTGAAACTGACCGCGGCAAGGGCTGCACTCTGTAAATATAGTAAAGCCCACTACCTAGCATATTTTAAAAGTGTAACATTTATGAGGTGAATCATTATCGCAATGAAGATGTTAAAAAACCAACCCAACAGAAAAGGCTGACCAGTGGTTGTGAGACCACGAGGATCCCGCTCTGGATCCCTCCCAGCCCAGCGATGCCCTGGACGTCGCTTCCATCGCACACACGTGTGCAGGCAGGTCACCTTCCTCCCCCTGGGGCTGGGGTAAGCGACATCACCGCACCTCCTCTCACAGCCATCTGGTCGGCGTGATGCAAGCTTCTGTTATTTTTGGAATGCGGTGCTGCGGTGTGCTCGCGCCCTAACCTGGGGGGCCCTGGACACCCGCAGCTGGCTGGAGCTCTAGCAGCAGCCCTCGCAGCTGCTGAGTGGGCAGGAGAGGGACCTAAAACGGTAAAGGAGACTGCTCCCGGCTGCTCAGAAATTCTCCTGGTGACAAAACATATGCACGACACCGGGCCATCTTCCTCCCTCCTGAGCTCCTCCCCGCCTCCCACCCCCAATGAGAGTCTGCTATTCTAGGTCAACGCACTTTAAATATAGGTGCATTATGAATCAACCCGACTTACATAATGATCAAGCAGGAAGGACCTATTATGCAATGGAGCACTAACTCGGGAGCCACTTACTCACTGCCTTGCCGAGCCTCAACGTCTTCATCTGGAAAATGGGGACAAAAAAGGCAACTGCTTCCTAAAGCTGTGGTGAAGACTAAACGAGTGGATCCATGTAAAGCTTTACATATACTAACCAGTAAGCCTCGTCCTTTTACGGAAGAAGACACAGAGGCTCAGAAACGGCAGCGGCAGCGATGGATCTGGAATGAGACTTCAGGTCCCTGACTCCTTAGCTGATGCTCCATGGCAGAGCCCTCCTCACACCATGGCTACGTACTGGCCCTTGACTAACGTGTAAGACACAAATGACAAGCACAGTGCCTAGCTGCTCGTCTCCCACAGCGGAGGTGTTTGTGAAAGGAGGAGCCCGTTCCCTTTTCCTTGCAGGTTTAGTCTAAAGAGAGGATTGAGCACTAACTCCCAGAACATCCCATGTTCAGGTGCTCACAGGGCAGGACGGCTCGGGACTGCGGAGGAAAATACCCGCCCTTTCCCCTGAAGGAGCACAGGTACCTGCGGGTGTGTGCTATGTTAGGGAAAAGGCGCTTCTTCCTTTCTGCGTTTCCGTGGTATTCTCATGCAAGCAGTTGGGAAGTGATTCCCAAGGCATGATGTTTTCAACTTTTAATAACCAATGCATATTAATTTAAGAGGCAAGAGAAGCTCACAAAATAACCACATTCTCTGACAAAATACAAAAAATGGACCCAAGGTAAGCTTTAAGCTTTTAAACCATCTTCTCTCTCTTTACACACACACACACACACACACACACACACACACGCACGCAGTATCACTCCACAGAATCTAAAGCAGCGGATGAGGCCCTGCAGCATCAGGCCTCCCCGAAACCCCTTGTTGGAGAGCCCCCTCTCCTCACCTCTCCAGCCATGCAGGTCAGGTCTTCTTTCACTTCCTCAAACACACTGGCACTGGCCTCCCCCAGCGCTGACATTCCCTGCACCAAGAGCAAGTCCCGCCTTATCTCCACCTTACACCTCCACCAGCACCTCGGCCTTGGCCTGGTCCCCCACCAGCTTCAACCGGTCATTCAGGCTCTTACATCTTTTCTTCAAAGAAGCCTTCCCCAACGGCCGGGACTAGTCTCTCCTCTTCCCCTCTCCCCCAATCACACACACTTGGAGCAAGCTGCTAAGCACTTACCAAACCCCTGGTTATAAGTGTGAGCTCGGGGGAGGCGGGGCTGTGTCTGTCTTGTGCAAGGTGCTCACTCTGCGCCCAGCGCAGAGCAGGCAGCGAAGGAAAATCAACAACACTCTCCAAGGATTCACAGGAGCAGCTGCTGACCGACCTCCGAACTTCTCCAGGCAAATTGGACACAAGGCATTCATCCCATGTCAAGGCGTGTACACGACAGAAAATACACAAGCCACACAAGTGGTTATGGACTGTCTCTTTCGGAGAAAGACGCACTTCTAACCACACTATGCACGGAAAAGAGGCTCTGGGCACACCCACCGGGGGCACTCAGCTGCGCTGTGTAACTTCATTTAAGTCACCTGCCAACACATCCTCCCCAACACATCCGCCCCTGAAGCACCCCAGACACCGCCACCTCCAAAGGGCTGTCCCATCAGGAAGGGAAAACACATCTCCTAGCGGTTCTCAACCTGTGGGTCACGACCCCCTTGGGGGTGGAACGACCCTTTCACAGGGTTCGCCTAAATGCATCCTGCATATCAGACACTTACATGACGATTCATAACAGCAGCAACATGACAGTCATGAAGTAGCAACGAGAACAATTTTATGGTCCGGGGCCACCACAACATGAGGAGCTGTATTAAAGGGTCGCGGCGTGAGGAAGGTTGAGAACCACTTGCAGGAGGTCCCGGGGCTATTATTTCTGGCTGCACGCACATTGCTATTAGAATTAAAAGCGCCTCGCTCATTTCCCATAATACAGAGTGTAATTCCAAAAAAGCGCCTAGCAGTTTCCAGCATGCAGAAGGCATTTAGTTGAAAACTGGTTGCACAAATGAAAAGAAAAAAAACAAAAAGAAGCAGCAGCTTGTTCTGAATCATATTCCCAGCTGAAGCACAGTCATGACCTTTTCAAGATAAGGAGGAAGCAAGTCCTCACATCGGAAAGGGGCGGGCTGCGATTTTTAAGCCGTTCTGCTCAGCGGGGCAAGAAAACAGCGGCTAATACTGGCACTGATTTCACGGTGATTTCCGAGTCTGGGAAACAGAAAGGGGCGCTCAGTGAGAGAGCCCCAAGCAGAGCCTGGTGCACACCCCGGCGCTGGCGCCCAGGTCTGCGCGCAGATGACTCCGGAGGCGATGCAGGAAAGTGCCTGGCGGGGGGGGGGGGGGGGGGGGGGGGGGGGGGGGGGGGGGGGGGGGGGGGGGGGGGGGGGGGGGGGGGAAGGGCTCTTCTTTTTAAAAAGGGGGCCCCCAACCCTCCACCCCGACACACACCCCTCCACCCCGTGCAGGACAAGTTACTTGGAGCACCGATCTGAACCCTTCCAGCCCACCTGCTGGCCGGGCAACATCAGCGCCTCCTCCCGATGCCCCCGAGGGCACCGCGCCTCCCAGGTCACCCCCAAGTCTCGGGACTCCCCAGGTTTCCTTGGAGTGAAGGGGCAGCCCCTGTCCTCCCCCCGCCCGTCAGGGGAACGTGTCGGTACAGCCGGTGGTTGGGGGGGGGGGGCGCTGTCCCGCGAGGGAAGCGCTGGGAGGAAATACCGCGGGTCCGCACAGGTCTCCGAGGTCCCGGGAGGGGCCGTGACCCCGACCCCCGGGAGGCGCGCCCGACCTCGCCCTCCGGCTGCTCAGACAAAGGAGCGGCGCCCGGCGCGCCCCACTCACCGCTCAGATAGTTGGTCCACTTGTACAGCACCCCCTCCATGGCGCGGGCCGTCCCTCGCTCGCAGCCCTCACGGCCCCAGGCCCCCGGAGGCGAGGAGCGCCGGCCGCAGGGCCATCGCCCGGCCCGCAGCGGGGACGCCCGGCCGGTCACATCGCCGCCCGGGGGCGGGGTCACTGCGGCGGCCTCGGCACGCGAGGGCAGGACAGGGGCCGGCGCGCCTCCGCCCGGGGTCGGCTCCGGGTGGGCCGCAGGGGCGGCAGAGCCTTCAGAGCGCCGCGAGCCAGGCGGCGGGTCGCAGGCGGCGCGGGCACCGCGAGCTCCCTGAGTCCGCCAGCAGCCGGGCCCGGGTCCTCTCACGCATGCCCAGTGCACCGCCGGCGCGCACGGAGCGCAAATCCACTCCGGGTTTTGGCGGGGATGCCGGGGGCGGGGCTTCCGGAGACAGTGAGGCCCGCTGGGAAATGGAGTCCGGGGAGGCGGGCGGGGGAGGAAGTGCTGGTGCACAAGGAGGAGGGAAGCCGCTGGGACTGGTGTGCGCGTCGGCGCGCTCACTGTGAATGGTGCGGTGGGTAGGTCGGGTCCCACCGCGCGATGATTAGGGGTTCACGAGGCCCCGGAGGTGTCCCCTGGGTTCCGGCCCCCAGTCGATGTCCAGGCTGTGGGTTGGTCCTTCACACTCGAGGGACCCATAGGGCTTACAGGGGTGGTGGGAGGTGCTGCAGGGCCAGTGTGAACGCCCTGTCGATGGGCGAAGGCCTGGCCACTGTGGCCCGTGGGCATCGGCATGGGCTCATCAGAATTGCAGAATCTCGCCCCTAGCCCCGACCTCCCAAGTGGAAATTTGCTCGGGGTTCCTAGGCCTGTGAAAGTGGGAGACAGTTGCAGCCAAGGATACCCGAGCAGGGAGAATGTTAACTATAGACTGAATGGGAAGAGCAGGGTAGGAAACAAAGTGCACAAGCAGCGGTTCTCAACCTGTGGGTCGCGACCCCTTTGGCGGGGAACGACCCTTTCACAGGGGTAGCCTACGACCATCCTGCATATCAGATATTTACATTATGATTCATAACAGTAGCAAACATTACGGTTGTGAAGTAGCCACGAAAATAATTTTATGGTTGGGTCACAACATGAGGAACTGTATTAAAGGGCCAGAAGGTTGAGAACCGCTGGCACAATGGGATCCAAATTATTTTCAAGCAGATGTCACAGAAGCATGCAGCAAAATGGTAAGATGATTTGTGGCGTTATAGGCTATCCCTCCACCCTCCCTCCCCCGCTTTTCTTTTTTTCTTCTTTAGTATAAGGTTTATTTGCCATATTTAGCAAATAAAAATACAGAACAATTCGTTGTTTACCTGAAACTCAAATGGAATCCAGCTCCTGTATTCTACCTGGAAACCCTACGTTGCTTTACAGTTTCTTCTGCATCGAGTATAATGAACATGTACGGCTTTTGAAATTAGATGGAAAATGTAAAACTACAACGTTTTAAACTGAGATGGACCTATGTAACTCGTAACCGTGATTACCGTCTCTTCTCTAAGCGGAAGTGTGCCGCGCTTACGCTCCATAGAGGCCGTTACTGATCCTCTGGAGTAAGAACATGAAGTGGTAAATTACTAGTAGCCATAACATCATGCGGCATTGTCGATGCGTCAGCCCTGGTCTGAAGGCGGAGCTCAGCTGCTCTGGGGCTGAAGCACCTTAAACAGGACTCGTAAGCTATCTCGCTTCACTATCCGTGTTTTATATGGGATGAAAGACCCTGCCTGCTGGCTGTGTAGCGAAGTTCACACCCGGGAACGCGCTGTGGAAACCCCATAGCGATGGAGGAAGTCTTCATGGTAGCAGTGGTTCTCAATCTGTGGGTCGCGACCCCTTTGAGAGATGAACGACCCTTTCACAGGGGTCGCCTAAGACCATCCTGCATATCAGATATTTACATTACGATTCATACCAGTAGCAACGTTACAGTTATGAAGTAGCAACAAAATTAATGTTATGGCCCTAGCCGGTTTAGCTCAGTGGATAGAGCTTCGGCCTGTGGACTGAAGGGTCCCAGGTTCGATTTCGGTCAAGGGCATGTACCTTGGTTGCACCACATCCCTAGAGGGGGGTGTGCAGGAGACAGCTGATCGATGTTTCTCTCTCATTGATGTTTCGAACTCTCTATCCCTCTCCCTTCCTCTTTGTAAAAAATCAATAAAATATATTTCAAAAAAGAAGAAAATAATTTTATGGTTGGGTCACAACATGAGGAACCATATTTAAAGGGCCAGAAGGTTGAGAACCACTACAAGCAATAGCAGGAGGCTTGGATTGCGAAACTGTGGGGGCTTCTCACCCACTGCGAGAATAAATGAGTATTTCCGGAAACTCGTTTGGTTTTCACGAGGCCCCAGGGACCTCCCCACCTCCCTCAGTCGGGGTTCTTGACACGTGCACATCTGCCGGGGCAGTTTCCGGGTTAGCTGCGCGCCCCGCCTTTCCCAAATTCCAAGCGGTGGAATGCCTCTATCCGCCGGGCTCTAGGACCGCTCCGGAACCCCCCCGGGCGACTCCCGCTCCAGAGGGCTGTAAATCATCTTCTTGCGGCGTCATTGGCTGAGAGGCGTCTGAGGGACAGCACTGCCAGCCAATAGGAGGCCGTCATTCTCAGACGGCCACGTAGTCGGAGCCACTCCGGCTCGCGGTTTGAGTTTAACCCTTTCGAGGCGAGGCCGCGGTGCGTGGGAAAGTTGCGGGCGGTAACCGTGCCACGTCTGCTAGGAAGCGAGAGCCATGCACTTGCCGGAGGCCGTCGCCCTGGAGCCATCAGCTACATCCTTAACTCTATGAGGTCCCGGGTCCTTCCTTTCTGTGTGTAGGACCTTCCCTCTGGCGACAAACATGCGGCTCTCGTTGTGGAGCGCGGTGCTGACGCTGCTGGTCACTTCTTTGCGTGGGGCGCTGATCCCCGAGCCAGAAGTGAAGGTCGAAGTGCTCCAGAAGCCGTTCATCTGCCATCGCAAGACCAAAGGGGGGGACTTGATGCTGGTCCACTACGAGGGCTACTTAGAGAAGGACGGCTCTTTGTTCCACTCCACGTAAGTCGTTCGACCCCCCAGGGGAAGCCTGAAGAACCGCGCACCTACCCCAGCCCCTGGGCAGGAGAGCGAGCGTGGACCACGTTTCACCATATATATATATTTTTTAAAAAACCGTAATATCTCATTTCCTCCTTTGGGGAAAGGGACTTGTTTAAAGCCAATCTTATGTAAGGCGATCTTTGCAGGTCTTACTGGAAACACGTTGTCAAGCTAGAGAAGTACCACTTATTATTATAAAATAATTTTTATGATGATAAAAATGGGACCCAGAGTCTTCCGTGTCTCGGAACCAAAAAACTAGGTAGACTACCTAGGTGACCGTCATGGGCCGCTTCTCAGCGGTTTGCTACTAAAGACTGGTAACCGCTGAGCGCCCTGTGGTGGTGCAGCCTCCGTGTACATGGTCAGGCACTGCCTGCCCCGAGAGATGAAGAAGGACCATAAATGGACCCGTTTATAAAGCATGTTTGCCTCTATTTATTTACCACAAAGCGTATGTGGTAAGTAAATAGAGGCCTAAATCCCTTTGCCATGACAAGCAGTGTGCCAAAACTGGTAGATTCTTTCCCCCCCCCTCCCCTTCCCAGATTTTCTGCAGTTGGAACAAAAGTTCCTTTGATCATGGGAGAAATGGAGGAAAAGAGCAATAGCCTTTATCTAGAATTAATGATCACGGCACCCTTGAAACCTAGTGGTGTGACTTCCCTTCTCACCTACACGTTTTACTTGCGTAGAAGAACGGGTTCCTTACTGCGCCAACAGGGAGCTGCCTGGGACTCAGACACTCCCCAGCCCTCAAGCCCTCCAGTGGTTCCACAGCGTGGTTTTCTTCCTTCAGCTCATGAGCCAGGATATCTTGATCATTGTCTTCTTCCTCGGTCCCTGAGGGACCATTCCTCCAGGCTTTCCTGCACAGCCCCACAGCAGACCCCTGCGGAGGGAGGTGGGCCGGGGTCTGAGTGGGGATAAAGGGTGGGGAGATGGGAGAGCAGCCTTTTCCGGCTATCAGAGCTGTCAGTAGGCTGTCCGTAAGGGAAGTTTGTAGGCAGGTGAGGAGATGCTGTGCTCCTGACCCTCAGTGCCTGAGTGGGTGTGGACCCATACATTCTCCCCAGCCCTCGTCCTCCTCCCCAAACTCACCCACTTTTAACTCTTGTTCTCCCTCTTCTGCATCACTTTGTAGTTAAGTCAGGTTTGGCACTCTCAACTGCAGTTCCCTCATCTGCACTTACCCCATACGATCATCGTTAGAATTAACAGAAGAAAAGCATGTGGGGTAATACCTGGCATATGGTAAATGCTCAAGTAATTGTTGGTATTTTTAAGCCCTGGCCTGGTAGCCCAGTTGGTTAGAGCATCTTCCTGACACACCGAGGCTGAGGGTTAGATCCCTGTCAGGGCACATACAACAAGCACCCAGTAAATTCATAAATAAGTGGAACAACAAATTCCTCTCTTCTCTCTCTCTCTCTCAAAACAAAAAAGTAACAAATTTTAAAAATAATTATTGTTTATTGTTTTTATTATGCCATCTGCACTTCTCTAGCTAAGTCAACAGTGTGAAATTTGCATCAAGAAATTTGGGCAAAAAAAAAGAGAGATTTGGGCAGTGAATTGAATTATATCGTAAAGTTGATGTGTGTGTGTGTGTGTGTGTGTCTGTTTTCATTAATTTCCAAATTTGATCACTATGGGTGGGAAAAATGTACTACAGCAACAACAAAGTTACTAAAATGTTCCAATGCGTTTTCTTTCTATTGTAGCCACAAACATAACAATGGCCAGCCCGTCTGGTTCACCCTGGGCATCCTGGAGGCTCTCAAAGGCTGGGACCAGGGCTTGACGGGAATGTGTGTGGGAGAGAAGAGAAAGCTGGTCATTCCTCCTGCCCTGGGCTACGGGAAAGAAGGAAAAGGTAATACAATTACACATTTTCCTATGGCACTAGAGTGCTTTCTAAATTAGGAGACAGAAGTTACTGTAACTACGATGTATTTTTTCCTTCTAGCAGTCAATAGAAAATTGGTATTTCTTTGGGAAATATAATTATGTCTTGATTATTATTTGAAATGGCCAGTTAAAGCCATAATATCTAATGGTCAACTAAACTAACAATGAAAAAAGGTTCTTGAGCCTTCAACTCTGTTATTCACGTTGTTCGCAATCTGATGGCTTCTTTTGTGTACGTGGGTGTGGTACAGCATTCATAACATCATATTTACCATTTCACCATTTTAATGCCATTCAGCGGCATTAAGTATATTCACATTGTGGTGCAAATATCACCGCTGTCGGTCTCCAGAACTTTTTCATCCTCCCCAACTGAAACTCACCAATTTATTTTAACAGTGCAAAAGGATAGCTCACTCAGCTTACGTGTGTTGATGAATTGGACCTTTAACAGATAGGTTATTAAGGCATTACATGCGATTTTAGATGTGGACAGTATGTGATACTCAACTGAAGTTTCTCACAACAAAACGTATACATTTTTTAATGATTTGACTTAGAAAACTAATGGAGTAACATGAAGTGAGTTTAGTAGAACAGAAGCAAGTGTGCTAGCTGGTCCAGGGCAGGCACCTACACCCGTGGTTTGAGTGGGAACCAGTGCGACTTACTAACAGGCGGCTTACAGGAGGCCAGAAGATGTTTCCAGCATAGGATGTGCATGTAGCCGATAATTCCTTTAATGTAATCTAATCTAAAGGAATAAACAGGCATCAGAAGAAAGATTTGTGAACAGCGATGTCCATTCCTGTGTTGTTTCTAATGGCAAAAAATAAAAAAATAAAAAATTGGAACCAACTTAAGTGTATAACGAGAAGGGTTTAGTGAAATAAACTATGGCCCAGTTACTTAAAAATGGCATTTCAAAGCTTAAAAAAAAAATTACATCCAAACTGTGTATGACATAATATTGTATATGAAAGTAAAAAACAAAGCTATAGTATATATTATACTATGATAATAAGTATTAAAAAAAGTTTATACACAGACAATGTGAGTCACAAAGAAATAAGGAAGACTGTTAACAATGGGGCTAGGAATTATTTGTATTTCTAGTTCTACCCCTTCCAAATCCTCTGCAGTGGGCACATATTACCTACATAATGAAGAAAAAAAAATTTAAGTAGTCATTAGAATACAATGAAGAACCACTCTGGGGTAATAGGAATATAGACTTCGCAGTATCCTTGGGTCTAAGCCATTTACAAAGTGGGAACCCTAGTCCCAGGTTCCCGGGAAGAAAGTAGAGGTCATACATGAAGCATTGAATATTCTGAAATGGAACTTGAACTCGCTGTATAAATCTCATGCATGGAATGTTTTCGTAATCCTCTTAAGAGAAGGAAATCAAATATCTAGAAAATGTTTCTCTGCTGTTCAAATGTATTCTTTCACCTTCCTGTATCTTTATCTTCTCACCCTTAATCTTTATACACATAGCATTAGTCCGTTACTCTTTTGCCACCCTGCATTTAACTCAGTTTCACTTTATAACAAGTAGAGACCTAAATAGGAGTCCTTTCCTTCCGACGAGCAGCATGAGACTAACTCTGCAAGTATGTACTAACACTAGTTCTGTAGTCCTGTAGCACCTCGTTTGCATGCGGCCCTCGGAAGACTCCGGTTCTCCCCGACGACCTAGTGCATGCCCCTCCTCTGTCTAGATCTGCCACGGTAAGGCGTCAGCACGCAGCGTGAGTTTCCTTCCTTCGCACTTATAAATGCCCTTTCGTGGGAAGATGTGGGACGGGGAGGCTGAGGAGTGTCTGCAGTGTTTACCTAGACCTGTATGTTAAATATAGTTACCAGGAAACAGTTGAACAAATTGTCTCTACTTCCCAGAAAAAAAGTCTTTCTAAGGTCCCTGGGACTTTAATAATGCTCTCCCCACTTTTAAAGCTTTTTCTCTCCCTTGTCAGCAGTGTGTTTTAATTTCGCCCCTCCCCTGAAATTTCTTCCATGTAGGTGCCACGGCCTAACTTTCTGACATTGTTAAGCCTTTCTGAATTGTTCTTTTACATTTTTATTGTAGAGAGAAAGAGGAAGGGAGAAAGGATAGAGAGAAACATCAACGAGAGAGAATGCTGCCTTGTGCATGCCCCTCACTGCAGATTGGGGGGGAGTAAGCCCCCAGCCCAGCCATGTGCCCTGCCTGGGAATTGAACCCGTGATCTCTTGGTTCACGGGTCGACACTCAACCACTGAGCCACACTGGCCAGGCTTGAATTGTTTTTAAAGCCTGTAAGAGAATTATATCTTAGTAACGTTTATTGAGAGCTTACTATTTATCAAGCAAACCGTTAAGTATTTTGCATGGACTTATCTTCCTTCATCTTCCCAACAGACTCTGGAGATGGGCATTATTGTCCTTTGTGTTTTACAGATGGGGAAACTGAGGCTTAGAAAGCGGCAGAAGTAAGCTGCAAACCTAGATAGTATGACACCAGAGCTCACCCAATTATAAACCACCTCCGGTGGCAGGAATGGCAGTGTGATGTATAGTTCTAGGTCAGGACTTTCTGACTCAAGTTAGTAAGTCACTTGTACTATAATTAACTCTGAAATATCGAAAGCACTTTAAGTCATTTTTTACTTATAATATGTAATACCTTAATTACATCTGAAATTTTAATACCCCAGGCCATTAGGCATGTGTGTGTGTGCATGTGTGTGTATGTAAAACAATTTCTAATTGCAAAACCAAACTAAAATAATTCAAACTTGAATTATTTCTTCCTTATTCTATTTGTTTGAGTCAAATATGATTGATTATAAGAACTTTCCACCATATATGATAATCTTAGGAGGGCTCTTCATTTAATTCAATTAAAAGAATATTTCATCCAGTATCGTAAGTTTTCTATTATCAAAATTTGGGATCTTTTAAATACAATTGAACCTGCCCCCACCCCTCCTCATTTAGGTAAAATACCCCCAGAGAGCACACTGATATTTAACATCGACCTCCTGGAGATTCGAAATGGACCAAGATCCCATGAATCATTCCAAGAAATGGACCTTAATGACGACTGGAAACTCTCTAAAGATGAGGTGACCATTCCTTCTGCCTACCCTCTCTTTCTTCCCTTCTTTCAGCTCACCTTTTTAGAAATATGTTTTTAAAGAACATTTATTTTTAATTTGGGTAAAATGTTATTTATAAAACTTCTTAAAGTGCCTATGCTTTGAAAATGGGCTTTCTCATAGGAAATCATTGTTTTAGAGAGAGCTATATTGAGACTTTAAAACACCATTTATTCTTTTGCTTTTTTCTCTCTCTCCCCAATGTATAAATAAGGTTGACTATTTTGTCTTGCCCTAAGTTTTTGAAAGATCCATTTGCCAAGACAGTTCCCATTTTGGAGCGCTGTATGAGAAACACAGGTATCCTGAGAAATGGTTGCCATAAAGCAATTGTTGTGTATCATTCAATGAGCTACCAGTCCAGTCTGTGATATTGACTGACTCAATGCAGGTATCTTACAAATAAGAAGTATTAATGAGACCATTATTTTGTAGGTTAAAGTGTATTTGAAGAAGGAGTTTGAAAAGCATGGAGCGGTGGTGAATGAAAGTCATCATGATGTTTTGGTGGAGGATATTTTTGATAAAGAAGATGAAGACAAGGATGGATTTATATCTGCCAGAGAATTTACATATAAACATGACGAGTTATAGAGATACATCTGCCTCTTTTATATAGAAGCCATCTTTAAAGAGCAGGCAACCTTCTTAAAGAAGGTCTTATTTTATAACATTGTTTTTTATTCCATCCTTGCTTTGTTTTTTAAAATTTTTTATTTTTTTTCTGACTGTTATTTAAAGAACCCCGTAGGGTTTCTAAGTACCCATTTCTTTCTGGCGAATTGCTGGCAAGAAAAAATGTTTTTATCTTTGAATGAGAATTCCGGACCATTTTCTACTTTCACCTATGAAGTCGTATTTGTAACTTTAAAATATTACAACGGGGACCTGGCCCAACGTAAGAGCAAGTATAGCACACATCAGCACCTCTGCTTCTGCTGCCCCCCGTTTTCGCTAAGTTAGATACTGACACTTGCAAAGCCTTTTGCAATAACCCAGAGCTTCCTATTTTCATGTTATAATGAAAGTGTAATCTGCCTTAGAGTCTCTGCTTGAAGCAACAGGAAGATAGTTGTTGAACTTTACATGTTAACCGTTACTGCTTTGCTGAGGAGATGTGCAATGCTGCAGTGATGGACAAGTTCATGACTTACCAGTGTGTATACATTGAACACTCTGCCCAGAACTTAAGCTATAGTATAAGGCTTGATTCCTGATTGCTACTGACTTATCATGATGAACAGAACAAATTATTTATGTTTGTTTCTTCCCAATAAAATGTGTCAAAATGTAGATGAGGTAGAAAGTTGTATTTAGTCCGTGCTTGCTTTTAAAGGCTAACCGATTATCCTTCCTGGGTTTTAAACAGTCTGTAACTAGTGTGTTATACTACAGTGACATTATGTCATGATTGGTTAACCAATCAAAATTTTCCCATTGCTGCCCCTTCAGAAAACAAGGCAGACCCACAGTAGCTGCTATTGAATAAGGTCTATCCTGGGTCAAAAGTTGGATAATCTTATTATGTTCCCTTCAATTGGCCTTTATCCTCAATACTTCAAAAAGTGTCCAAATCCCCATTTACTAAGAATAGTCATTAGCCCTGGCCTGTGTGGCTCAGTTGGTTGGGTGTCATCCTATGCACCAAGAGGTCACTGGTTTGATTCCCCACCAGGACAGATGCTTGAGCTGGGGGCTCGATCCCCAGTAGGGGGCATGCAGGAGGCAGTCCATTGATGTTTCTCATTGATCAATGTCTCACTCTCCCCTTTCTCTCTAAAAAAAAAAATCAATAAAAAAGTCTTATCATTTATAAAGTGATCTCAAATGCATCACTGACTTTAACTCTCATTGATCTGAAGTCCATGCAAAAAGCTATTTTATAGGTGAGGAAATTGTCATTCAACAAGATTGTTGTGACTATGGTCAACCATTTTCTCTTCAGTGTGAGTCCTTACCCTTTGAAAATACTTTACTGGCTATTTCTGGGGCCATAGAATTCTCCCCATGATCTAGAAATGGCTTTGGTTTCTTTGAAAAATCTTGGGGTCAGCAATGAATTGCCTAAAAAACCCTGTGTGGTGTGAGGTTCCCATGTGTATCTTAGTCCTTTTATTCCTGTTGAGCTCTAGGTTTTTGTTTTTTGTTTTTCTTTAAAGAATTATGCAAAACTGTTACATCAGATATAGACTACTTTCACTGATTCTGTATTGACGTTTTCCTCACTAACACCTTTCTCTGGTGAAATCAGCTATAGCTAGAAAACTTTTAAGTTTATCGCCCTTTTCCTCAACCTGGAGGAGTTCGAAGTCACAGTACAGAAAGCCTTATGCGGCATGATGAGGGGGAAGGAAGCAGGCCGCTCGTCATATGATGCTACTTTGTAGGAACATTTCTGACTCTGTCTACTGCCGAGCAAGAGAGGTAAAAAGGATTCTGACTATTCAGGCAACATATTCCTTCATCTCATGGGAATTTGAATCAATTCCCATCTAAAGATTTAGACACAAGTATGAAATGAAAACAGGTCACTAGGTTAGGGTTGTCTTTAGGTTATTTGCCTTTTTTATTTTATTGGTTTCATGATCTCTTTGCACCTTTCCATTTGTGGGAATAATCAGACACCAACTGTGACTTCACTTGTGCATCATTAGACTCATTAATCCTGCTGGCCGTGTCCTATTTAAGTTTGTAGGACTGTGTTATGGTATTCTTTTCAAAATTAAAGATTATTTGGAAAAGAATTGGTTTTCTGAAAAATTCTTCACCAATTTCTTCAGCAGTTTTACTGATTTTCTTAACTGTTCTCCCTAGGTTTTATATAAAAACCAAGTGAGGAAGATGGCAGGTAGTTTGGGGAGAGGTATAATGCCACTTTGAATGTGTCTGATTACTCTGTTTAGATGTAGTTGTAAGGAAAGCTGTGGCTTGGTCCGATTGTTTTGAAATAAATAAGCATTAAACCTTGAGCATTGAAAGCCATAGTTAATAGTGAACGTTGGCTACTGAAGAAAGTGTATGTGGGTTTTTTCTTTGTTTAATGGTGGTAGTTATCTCTGCTGTTTTGTGGGTTGTTGTTAATCCTC
Organism: Murina feae; assembly: GCA_004026665.1. Taxonomy (NCBI): domain Eukaryota; kingdom Metazoa; phylum Chordata; class Mammalia; order Chiroptera; family Vespertilionidae; genus Murina; species Murina feae. Next base: position 22,442 of record PVJC01009705.1, read on the forward strand.
ACCTGAGGATATTTTTCCGTTGATCTTTTAGAGAGAGTGGAAGAGAGAGGGAAAGACTGAGAGAAACATCGATGTGAGAGAAACACATTGATTGATTGTCTCCTGCACATGCCCTGACCAGGGCCCCAGCCAGGGAGGAGCCTGCAACCAAGGGACATGCCCTTGACAGGAATCAAACCCGGGACCCTTTGATCCACGGGCTGACGCTCTAGCCGCTGAGCCAAACCGGTAGGGTTATCACTGTTGTTTTGATTTTCGCTTTTATTGTGTGTCATGGGTGGGTGTTATGATGATTAATGCCTACTGAGTAAATTCGTAGCTATAAATTAGTAGCTATAAATTACCGTATGTAATTACATGAAGTGCTGGGGTGCTGTAAAAATAACAAGGAAATGATTTCTGAATGAGATGATTTCTGAATGAGATTTCTGAATGAAACTTTCTTTGTAGAAATGAATTTGTATTTCTCACCTTATTCATGATAACAGGATGTTGCTTACCTCTGTTCTGCTACTTCAGTATCAGCATGCTCTCTCCTCACTGAGTTGAGGGCATGGGTGATTTCTCAGAGTTGTTTAGAAACTACAAAAGGAGAAAAGAGAACGTGGTTGCAATGTTGTGGAAAATACACTTTTCCACTTTTTTCTTTAAAAAGTGAAGTATCATTTTATTAATAAACCCTACTAGATGAGAGAAAAGACCTTTGACTTCCCCCAAATTATTCTTCTATGTTATTTTTTCCCCAGAACTCCCTATCACCCACTTCTTCAGAAGAATATACAGTCAAGAGATTTCAGAAAAAATAAAACTGTTACCTTTAAAATACAGAGATGCGTATATGTGCATGCATGTGCATATTTGTGTGTGTATACGTAGTGTACTATATGCCATGTACAAACCATGTACTGCACACACCTAAAGTTTTTTTACTGAAGACAGTTATTGAAAGGCTCTACCTAGTACATGATTTCCCCTCTGAAATTTTGCCTTTCAATTTAGCGTGAAGTTAAAATTTAGGTTGACTTTCCTAGTGGTTCTGTAGGTAAAACCAACAGTAATCTTTTTTTACCGCTTGAGGCTATAAGAAGGGACTAAGTGGCTGGCTTCGACACGGTCCCTAGGTGACGGCTGAGGAACAGGGAAGAAGCACTTGGAAGTTCCTGCAGGTCCCGAGCCCCTGTGTGTGGGCTTGTGTGTTTGCAGGTTCTTTGTGTCCCTGGGCTGCCGGGCGAGCCTCTGGGATGCCATGACTCCAGTGTGGACAGAGCAGCCCATGATCTTCCAGCCAGCCCGAGGGCCTGCGCGCCAGACGAACGCCAGTTTTATTTCATGACCTAAAGACAAATGACATGAGGCGTTTACTGAGGCTTTCCAATAAATAAATAAATAAATAAATAAAAGTCTGGAATAAAGCAAGTGCTGCCCCCTGGTCTCCAGTAACAGCTGACCTATCTCCCACGTGGGAGTTTCTGGGCATGTACAGGTCATGTCATGAACTTGCTGGCCAAATCCCACACCGTGGCGGCTCAGGATAATGTCCTCTTCGGCAAACGGTTGCAGGAAAAACAGTCCCACACCAATGTACATTGAGGTAGTGAGGGACAGTTTTCATTCATCTAAAGAATGGAGAAAGGGTCGGGGGGCCCACTGGGGCTTCCTTCCAATTTCTTACAGCATATTCATTTGTTGCCGTCACCGGTGGACTGCATTTTATGTTAACGTAACTCTAAGTTTAGTTGTTTGTTGTTTTGTGTGTTTTTGTCTACCTCTGGTTAGAAACAGAACATTATGACACTCAGCCACATCTTTTTATTGTGCTCACACCCGCTGGTATTCTGTTTGAGACATTCTAGATTTTTAAAAAGTGGTTCTTAAATTTCTAGCTAAGTTTAATTAAATGGGTAATTATATTGTGTAGAATAACCATGAAGAGTAGTATAAATACAGGGGGTTTGCCTTCGAATAAGAGACAGCACTTTAGCCCTAACCAGTTTGGCTCAGTGGATAGAACATTGGCCTGGGAACTCAAGGGTTCCAGGTTCGATTCCGGTCAAGGGCATGGACCTTGGTTGCGGGCACATCCCCAGTGGGGAGTGTGCAGGAGGCAGCTGATCGATGTTTCTAGCTCTCTGTCCCTCTCCCTCTCTGTAAGGAAATCAATAAAATATATTAAAAAAAAAAAAGACAGCACTTTACTTGTGGAAAAGAGGGAAGAACTTGAAAGGCCCTTTTAATTACAAATCCCTGCAGCATACGAGTTCTAGGCTTTCTCTGGAGTCAGAAATTTCATGCAGCCTGTCAATAGGTCTAGTCACTGACAGAAAATCCACCTTTATTTAATTCCTAGAGCAATTCAGACAGACTTTTGTTTCCTTCTTTCAAGACCTGAAAACCAGCCTGGGCCAGTGTGGCTCAGTGGTTGGACATCTGCTGTTGCACCAGGAGGTTTCTGGCTTAATCCCTGGTAGGAGACGTGCAGAAGGCAGCTGATCTGTGGCTCCCTCTCACATAGATGTTTCTCTGTCCCTCTCCTTTCCACTCTCTCTAAAAATTAAATTATTCTTTAAAAAATGATATTATTTTTTTTTTAAAAAAGAATCGAAAAATAACTAAAAGTAACTTCTGTTTAAAGTCATATATTAAGTGAGCAGTGGTATTAAAATTGCAGATATAAGAGGCTCAACTTTGTCAATTCTAGATAAGGTTTCATCTATTAAAACAATCCTCAGGCCTGACCAGCATAGCTCAGAGGTTGAGTATCAACCTATGAACCAGGAGGTCATGGTTCAGTTCTCGGTCAGGGCACAGGCCCAAGTTCCGGGCTCCATCCCCAGTGTGGGATGTGTAGGACACAGCTGATCAATGATTCTAATTGTTGATGTGTGTCTCTCTCTCTCCCTTCCTCTCTGAAATCAATAAAGCTATATTTTAATAAAAACAACTGTACATAGTATAAGGTGGACCATTTCCATACAGGTAAACTAGGAAAACATATCTGTAAGAAAGAATTAGGTGGAAATTCCCAAAGATCATCATAGAATCCTCCGGCCTGTTCTTTGATAGTCACAAGATAAACAATCAGCAATTCCCCTTTAAATTATCTGTACCATTGAGTGAAGCCCCCAATGGCTCCTAAAGGCAGAGCAGTGAGGGTGATGCATATATAACAACTTTTTAAAAAACTAGGTTCAGAACACTGATTAACTGTTATTTGAAATGAAATAGGAACCATTGAAATGACACAAGTGAATAACTGAATTTAGAAATCCATCACCTAAACATAATGAATAGGATTTTACATTTTTGCCAAAATACATTTATGGTTGTCTAAATTAGCAGTCTCCACAGGGCTTGATGGACCATTTGAATTCTAAAAGTAATTTAAAAATAGATTTTAATATTTATAATCTCTCCGTGTTGTCTATACTCAATACGGGCAGTAATTCTGTAGATTGATTTGAGGGCATTTTAAAGGTTTGTTTCTATGGTAACCAACTCTGAAGACTACTCTCCTAAACATGGTTGTCATGGAATTAAGGCAGGTGGTTGACTAATCTTGACTAATACTCATCTTTCCCATCTTTTAATGGCTTTTCTGTTAATCCCTTTCTTTGGTTCTCATAAGATTATATACAAGACAAGCCAATTGCACAGGCCTTCTTACTCATATATGAGTGTCTCATTCATACATTGTCTGTCATTCATTCCCATGAGATTTTTCCAATGACAGATCTTTTTCCTCCTGTTACAATTATACACTCAAAGAAGCACTAAGAGGAAAATACCTCTATAAGCCATGTGCTAAAGGTTTTCCTCAATTACACATGTCCTTCAAGCTCCTCAAAATCATTGCATAGGGTTCTTTAGACAATAATACTGGTTAGAGGACAAGGCAAAATAGCCATCAATACTATTTTTAATTGGTCTAGGTTTGAGTAACCTTCATTTATGATCATTTTTTAAACTTGTTTACATTTCCCAATATGCTAGGTCAATGTATTTATATCTGCATAATTCTTATGTTATCTTAATGGCAACATATAATATACACATATATTACTTCTATACTTAATTTTCTTGCTTGCCTCTGACTTCTTGAGAGGAGAGGCTATGATATGCCCTTTTCATCTTTGCAGCAATAGTGTAATTCCTAGTATAGGAGTTTGGTCGTTTCTTTTCTTTTTTAAAAAATATATTTTATTGATTTTTTTACAGAGAGGAAGGGAGAGCAACAGAGAGTTAGAAACATCGATGAGAGAGAAACATCGATCACCTGCCTCCTGCACACCTCCTACTGGGGATATGCCTGCAACCAAGGTACATGCCCTTGACCGGAATCAAACCTGGGATCTTTCAGTCCACAGGCCAATGCTCTATCCACTGAGCCAAACTGGTTAGGGTGGTCATGTTTCTTATTAAATGAGTATGTTGAAGACGTTCTATAAGTGAAGGATGCATTTGTAGTTCTTACAATTGTGGGTCTAGTTGAGTCTAAGTCAAGACACTTGGTTCCTTAGGGGCATTAAGGTTATAGTTCCTAGACTTCCACATCTGCCCATGAAGGAGAAACTGCTGTGGGACTTGCTATCCTATTGTGACAAGTAGAAAACTGAACAAAATACAGGTTTCCCAAACTATCTGAAAGTAGAGCATTATTATGAAATCCTATATAATAAAAGCATAATATGCAAAGTGTCCATGATAGGTTGATCATTTGGTTGATGGCTCAACCAGTCACTATGACACACACTGACCACCAGGGGACAGATGCTCTGACAGGTAGGTTAGCTTGCTGCTGCGGTCTGGCTGATGAGAGTGGGAGAGAGGGCTGGATTCACTCTGGAGCCTTCTGGAAGTCTCTGCCTGGCTGACCAGCCCCCATCGCCCTGATGGGGACTTGGGGAGACAGCCCAATAGGCCCCAATCGCTGGCCAGGCCAAGGGACCGTGCAATGGGCTTCTAGTATATAATATTGATATTAGGCTACAGTTTTCTTGGTTGGACTAAATGCACAATAAGATCCCTTCGTGCTCCAAGAATGTGCAGACCACTGATCCTGTTCTACAGCATCTGCACTGATTCCCCCAGCCTTCTCCTACTATCCATTTGCTCATGTGGCAAACCACAAGCATAAGCATAACATTCAAAAGACATGTGATAAAGTCTCCTTCCTTCCCCACATCCAGTCACCCAGCTTTCCCTGCTGGCATCCACTATTACAGTTTCTAATGTATTCTTCCGAAAATATTCTACGCAAATAAGAGTACAGGCATGTATTTTTTTCTTCTCACCGCTGATAACACACAACATCTTGCACATGGCTTCCCTCCCCTACTTAGTATGGGTTGGAAATCTCTCAGATCAGTACATAGAGATCTTCCTCATTTTTAAATATCCGGATAGCATTCCATTATATTGTGCTATTTGAATAGTCCCCAACTGATGGACATCTGCTTCTAATCTTTGCTAGCACAACTACTATAGCAATGGATAACCGTGTACTCATATCATTTCACACCTATGTCATAATTGTAGGATAAATTCCAGACGTGGAATCCTCCCAAGACTCTATATGGAGATAATACCAAACTGTCCTCTGTGGAGGTGATAAGACTTTTTTGATCTTTGCTAATCTGACAGGTGGAGAATGCGAGCATGTATATTTGATTTGAAGGGAAGTGAGCATGAATATCTTTTCATGTGCCTGAGTGGTATTGCCTTTGTTTCCCTGTGGACTTTCTCTTTACAGGATAGCCTTATTTGCTAGCTCATAAAAGACAGAGTCTGTGCTTTGCTAACAGGTAGATAGATGGTTACGTCTGGACCAAATACCTTGATGCCAGTATTCACACATGCACACACGCACCCTTGGTCCCCTGTTTGTGTCATGAACCCAGGGATGGAATCTTGGCTTTGCTACTTGCTGTGTGACCCGGGGAGAGTTACTTAACCTCTTTGGGCCCTATTGCCCAAGTACCCCGCATAGGGTCTGGCATATCAACATGGCACAGGATGGCATCTTTAAAACCAGGGAACTGTGAGTCAACAACGTACAGGACACGTTCCTCCGAGGGGGAAATCTCGCTTAGGTACTGAGCCCGCACATAACAACCAAACCGAGTCCTGGAGAGGCCCCGGGAGGAAGCAGGGCCTGGCTCCTTCAAGGGCGGGTTTTCCCTTTGGAGACAGATGCCACCCGGGTGGTGACTTAGAAATAACCATCGAGCAAAGAGCCACCTTCTGCTGGGAGATCCGCCCTGGCGGCAGCTTCTGCTGCCAGGCGCCCTCCCCTCCCCTCCCAGCGCGGCGCTGCAGTCCTGGCAGCGCAGACGGGCCAGTGAGTGCTGCGCGGCCCCAGCCCCGGGTGGGGGAGGGGGAAGGAGAGCGGGGAGGGCGCGGGGAGGCTGGGGGGGGGGGGACCCGCATCACGTGAGCCCAGCAAACTGTAAGCGGGGGCGGCGGGCCAGTGCGCCCGGAGTCTGGGGAGGGGGAAGCGCCGACGGCCGCTCCGCCACTGCAGCTGCAGCCCCGGATGTCGCCGCAGTAGCAGCAGCAACAGCTCCCGAAGCAGCAGCAGCACCCGAAGCAGCAGCTGCAGCAGCGCCCGCGCCCTCGTTGCCGCAGCATCAGCTCCCGCAGAGCCGCGCCGGAGCCGCCGCCCGCAGGTGAGCCTCGCAGGCGCGCCCAGAGCGCTGGGCATCTGCACCGCCGTCTCCCGCAGGGTCGCTCCCAGCCGCCATCGCCGGGCCCGGGGTGACTCGGGTTTGTGGGCTTCGGGGGCGCAGGACAGGGACGCCCCATCCTGGGCGCGAGCGCTGCAGCCAGGTCGGAAGGTTGTCCTCGTTCTGCACGCCCAGCCCCATCCTGGCCCCATTCTCGCTTTAACTCTAATACCCCCCCCTCCCCCCAACACACACACACTCCCCAGTCGGCTCTTCCGGTTTCCCCCGTCTCCATCTCGGTGTGAAGTTGCTGCCCCGCAGGGGTTGTGCCCGTGCGCCCCCCACCCGGCCCCGCACCGCCCCGCCGCCCCAGGGGCCGCTCCCGGGGTGCAGGCTCGCTCCCGGGGTGCAGGCTCGCTCCCGGGGTGCAGGCTCGCTGGGCGCGGGAGCGGGCCTGGCACTGCCCCGGAGGTCACGCACCTGCCGCGGGTGGGCTCGCGGGGACCTGGCTGCCTGCTGCGGCCGCTGCCCGTGGCCCGGCTCTGTCCCCGCGTCCTCCGGTGCGGGATCCCGGTTCGTGTGCGGGGACAGCCCTCCCCTAACGGCCAGCGCGGCTGCCAGTCTCCGTCCGGACTGCACACGGCTTGCCTTCCAGCCACACCGGGGCGGTTCGGGTGGGGAAGGGCGTCGGGCGGGGCGCCCTGTCCGTGAGAGGCACGCAGACATCCCGGGACGACTACCCGCGTCAGGTAGCCGTGGTCCCGGCTGCTCTCCTCTGTCGGGCGCCCGTCATGGGCGACATCACTCGTGAGGTCTGAGAGGAGTGTGGTCTGGAAAGCGGGAGCCTGAACTTCAAAGAACAGATGAGAACTCGGGAACTCGAGTCTAAGGGTTAAACGCGTCCGCTAACCGAGGGCACCTAAGGAGGCTGGGATGCAAAGCCGAGCCGGGGTTCTGCTCAATCATACGGGCTCGCGGGGTTTGCTGTTGGATTCTGGCTTGCAAACGCCTTGAATGAGGATGTGCCAGGCTTCCCGGCAGGGTGTGAGTCTTCTGGGTTCCAAGCCCCGCTGGACCAGGCATCCCTTGCAGAGGAAACCCGTGCTCATTCAAAATGGCAGCATGAAGAATCAGGCCAGAGGGAGCCGCAGCACCGGTCTCACCCGGGCCCCCTGGCTTGCCCCAGCCCTGAGTAATTTTTGCAGCAGACTAGATTTTAGGCTCCTGGGGAGTGTAAGTGGGAAATTTGGGGAGCTGTACAATTTATTTTCTCTAACTTATCAAAAGCTGGTGCAAAGACCCAATTAAAACTCTCTGTGATTCTCATCTGATTTTCTCCAGGTTCCGCTAAAGTCGATTTGTGTGGCTGCTGATGTCTGTTTGAGGTATTAACTTCAGTGTGGCTTGGTACCAACAAATGGCTCTTAAGAGAGATGGTGTTTAGTGTCAAAATCATCCAGGAATAGTAGACATAACAGTAGACATAACAAATGCCAGGTCTCATTGCAGGAATTGATTTAACACCATGACCAAGCACCCAGACACCAGAGGATGGTAAATTCTTGAAAGGTGACTCATTTCAGCGGTTCTCCCTCCCTCTTAAGCAGCCTTCCTTTCCCATTTCACTGCTGTACCGCCAGCCATATTCTCATTTAGGAAGAGGAGATGCATGAGGCAGCATTTGTTCGGGGGATAATGGGATGGAAGAAGATTAGCACAAAGGTCAGGAATGGTCATGCTGGATGCAGCCTGAGAAAACACTGTTGTCACCTCCCCTTGTACAGCCTGGGAGGCTGAGCACAGCAGGTGGTGGGGGGCCAGTGGTGGGGTGGGGTGGGGGTGGGGGCATGGACCACGCCCAAGATCATATAGCTGATGGGCAACTGGCAGTGAGGACTGAAATCCAGGTCTTGAAACTCCCCCAGTTCAGGGTTCCACATGCCACCTTTCAAAGCTTGGGAGAATGGGGCAAACCTGTCATGAGAGTGGCAAATAGAGCAACCCGAAACCAAACTGTACCGAGAATAAAAAAATCTACAGATTCCCTAATTCAAGCCCATTTAACTGCTTACGCTGTCTGTGCTAAACTGCTTCTGTAGTTAAACTCCAAAGACATTATTTTAATCATAATCTTTGAGGTGAAAAATGTGTTCTCTGATTGAAAATTAGTTGTTGATGCTTGCGGAGAACCGGTAGGCCAATTTTTTTAACCAAAAGAAACCAAAATGGGATATAGAATAGCTTTTGAAAATCTCTAAGTTTAAGTACAAGTAAATAACACGCCTGATGTAAAATGCTTTGAAGCAGCACTGAAGACAGAGCCCTTTTCTATAATTTGTATTTGAATTCTCTGAATCATATACCAGTGACCTCAGATCTGCCAAAGGAAAACGAGAGAATGGGCCTGGGTCAGTATTTGTGCAGAGGTGGGAGGGTACGGAAAACCCTTCTGGGCATTCGGTACCTTCGCCCGCCCGAGTGATCTGCAGAAGGAGAGGGTGGGCGGCTTGCAGGCAGCAGGGAGAATAATTTGCGATGGTGAAGTAGTTAGGGGCTAGGTCTGGCTGGATATGCTGACATGAGGACAGATGCTGATGCCACGTGTGCCATTAAAAAAACAACTTGAATGTGAAGACTCATTCACTGAAATTCCGCTGATATGCCGAAGATGTTAAAAACCACAAGGTATGGAAAATACAGGGTGCCCCCAAAACGTATACACACTTGAACAGCTGATAACTCACTTAATTTTCACTCCTTTTCAGCTTTAACTGATTTGAAATAATGGGTGAAGCCCGACTAAGCTTTGAACAAAGAAAATTTATCTGAAAGTGCCACTAGACTTTTTTATGGGGATACATAAAAGATAAAGTTTACGGTACAAAACTAGCAGCAGTCGATGGATTTAGGGCACACAAATCCCGAACGAAATGATTCTGGATGTTTGCGATCCCATTGCTTCCCATCATCAGTAGTGCTTGGGTCAGACTGTCATCAGTTTGAAAACAGGCACTGACCAAAAAAAAAAAATATGATTCATTTCTGTAGATTCTTTTAGATGTTGAAAATGAACTGTATATTAATAAACACTGACTTTATAATCATTCAAAGTGTGTATACATTTTGGGGACACCCTGTATATAAACTCATGCCATTTGTGGAGAACAATAAAGAATATAAATAATCCAAAGTTATTTTTTTAAAAACACCCATGATCCCTTTATCCAGCACTAACCAGTCTTTGTAAAAGTTTGGGACCGCTTCATGTAGAGAGCCTCGATTCTGTGCTGTCCCATTCATAGCCACTGGCTAGTAGCCGCATGTGGCCATGAGCACTTGCAATGTGGCTGGTCCCAACAGATATGCTGTGAGCTTAAAACACACATCAGATATAACACACTTATATGAAAAGACTTTAAAACATCTCAGGAATTTTGTATTGATTACAAAGTGAAGTAGTATTTTGGATATATTGGGTTTAAGTGAAATATACTATTAAGCATATGTTCACCAGTTTCCCTTTACTTATTTAGATGCGGCTACTAGAAAACATAAAATTACTTATGTGGTTCGCATGTGTCTTCCATTATATTTCCCCTGGACTGTCCTGGTCTAGGTCATCAACAGAAAGTGGGGTTGTTGATTGAGGTGTATGATTCCGTTCATGGGACTGGATGTGTTAGGAGAGAAACCGCACAGAAGCTGGAGGGGGGATGGCTGGATGGGGGAGAGAGTGCGTGCTCAGGTGACTGTCAGGGGAGGGGGCTGGGGCTTCCCAGCTCAAGTCCCACCTGAAGCCGAGAGGAGCTTGGAGGTGGTTAATGAGATGATTAATCTCAAGCTCCTTCTTCTTCCATTCTTACTGGTTAGACATGTAACCTCATCTTCCCCTAAGGTAAGCTAGACATCCTTGAAAGCTCCCATGAGCATGTCCCATCACTGGTTTAAGTTGGGTTACTGCCCTCTGTTGGTTGTTACATGAGCACCTCTTATTCTAAATGGCTAAGAACTTGAAAACATGTCTGTAGTCCATCTCTCCTTGGGTTGAACAAAGTGCTTGTAGGTGGTTAGGGCCTCAAAATTAACATGCTGCTAATTCATCAGACTTCTTAAAAACCCCAATTAAAGTGATGGGCCCCTCTGAATAACTTTTGCTTCTTTCACAGTAAAACCTCCCTAGTATGTTTTAAAATGCACTCAGGACCTAACCGGTTTGGCTCAGTGGATAGAGTGTCGGCCTGTGGACTGAAGGGTCCCAGGTTCGATTCCAGTCAAGGGCATGTACCTTGGTTGCGGGCACATCCCCAGTGGGGGGTATGCAAGGGGCAGCTGATCAATGTTTCTCTCTCATCGATGTTTCTAACTCTCTATCCCTCTCCCTTCCTCTCTGTAAAAAATCAATAAAATATATTTAAAAAATGCAGTTTGCAGTGCCCCAGTGACTTGAAAGAATAAATGAAACGTCTTAAAGTGTCTTTTTAAAGCACCAGTGATCAGATTTTTAAAATAATAAAGTCCAACAATGTGAGCTTGCTGTAAAGAGATTTAAAATATATATATCCACACATAGTAACATATTCATTTACATATATTCATATACTCATATATATATGAATATGTGTGTGTGTGTGTGTGTGTATATATATACACATATATATATGAATGTTCTTTTCGATTAAAAAATGGGATGAATTTCCTAATGATAAAACACAGCAAATGGCTGAGGCATAAATGGACATTTACAAAGTAGTTTTTAAGTTCATTTTGTAAGGTATAAAGTAACTCTGGTTACTAGCAAGATTTAAATCTTATCACTATTTTATTTCTTCTGTAGGAAATAAGTTTTTAGCTAAATTTTTTACAGGGACACAGTGTAAACGACTATTTTTAAGGATGGGAAGATATTTAAAAATCCCAGCTTGCAGAGTTAACAGGTACATATCAAATCACGTGAATGGGAAAAAAAGAGAATACACAATGCAGTATTTACATGGGAGGGAAAGCAGATGGTGGGAAGAGAAAGGCCATAATCCAAAGCAACCCTGCCAAATTAGTGGACACATTGGCACCAGTGTCAAAAAGGAGAACAGGAGGAAATGAGAGGATCCCAGATCTTTACCACAGAGAATGCCAGGGCAGCTAACCACACACCTGCCTATTCCACACAATCTTCTTGCTTTATCTCCGTTATCATTACATCCTCAGAGCCCTGATCCTTAAGAACAAGTTAAGGGAACAAATCTTTTTTGAGTGTTTCTCTATTTTAGATACTCTGCATATACGATCTCATTTAATCCCCATAGGCAGCATGATCACATTTTATAGATGCAGAACTGAGTAAGCAGAGGAACTGCACCCCAAATTTGAGTCTATCTGACTCTTTTTAAAAATATGTGGGTTTTTTAAAAAATTGATTTCAGAGAGGAAGAGAGAGGGAAAGAGAGAGATAGAAACACCAATGATGAGAGAGAATCATTGATCGGCTGCCTCCTGCACACTCCCCACTGGGGATCGAGCCCAGCTGGGCTTGTGTCCTTGAACAGAGTCAAACTTGGGACTGATGCTCTATCCACTGAGCCAAAGTAATATTTTGATATATTGGGTTTAAGCGAACTATATTATTAAATGTAGTTTCACTAGTTTCTCTTTACTTCAGTTTGCAGGCCGCCACTCTATCCACTGAGCCAAACCAGCTAGGGTTATCGGACTCTCTTTTTAAAAAGCCATAATGTAAGCTCTTAGAGAGATTACCCTGACCGCACAGCTCAAGTGGGAATACTATGGGTTGAGCCACAGCATGGCAGCACCTTGTCAAAGTCAGATTTTCCTGCTCTTTTTCTTTCACCAAAGATGAACTGTAGATACCTCCTCCCCCTCCGTTTGCCCCACCAACATTCATTGAGGTCTTATGTGCGGACCTTTGTGCCAGGCGCCAGGGAAAGGAAGATTTACACAGGAGTTCTTACCCTATTGCAGCTCACAGAAGGATGAGCAGAAAATACATTTTAAAACTTGAGGAAAAGAAGTCCGGCTAAGTAGAGGGGACCAGGGACTCCCCTCAGGGCACTGACATTGCAAGCCAAACTGAAGCCTGTTGCCATGCCTCCTGCCCCAATAATCCTTCTTTAAAGATTATCTGAGACCCAAATAGACACAGGTAGTAACTCCACGAAAAAAATGCCCTGTATTAGGTAAGTCCAGTGCCACTTCTAACCTTAAAAGAGTTTTTAAACAGCTTGTTTTGGGCTTTATGTCTTAAAAGTTACTGAGTATCGAAAATCTCAAGCATACACCAAAGTAGAGAGAGCAGCACAGTAAGCCCTTACGCACTCAGTAAACCACTAATGGGCCAGCTTCGGCTATTTTTATTACAGAGCCAATCTGAGTCGTCTGAGCCCCCAGCCTCTCCCCCTGGCTACTTTCATTTTATCATTTTCCTGGGAAATATGGCAGTATATACCTCTAAAAGATATGGGCTTTTGTTTTCTGACACAGCCACAGCATCATTATTACTTGGAAATGAACAAGAATTCCTTAATATCATCAAATAGCCGGCGTTCACATTTTCCTCATTATCGTATAAAGTTTTGTGCAGTTTTTAAAAATTGCCATCCAGATAAGTTCCACTCATTGCTACTGGCTGATCTGTCTCTTATGTAGCTTATTTTTTTTCTTTGCCGTTTCCGATGTAGTTGTTGAGGAACCCAGCTTTGTCCCCGCGAGTGTTTTATGGTCTGGACTTGACTGACTGCATCCCCAGGGTGTCATTGGTGTCTCTGGCGAGTGATGGTTCCATCTAGGGGCCTCATCGCGCCACTTTGATTCCCGACACACATGTTAGTTCTGCTTTGGAAAGGGAGTGTGTCTGATGTGCTGGGTGCCAACCATTGGTGAGAAGGTGAAGGAGCTGAGTAGGGATTGGTGCGAAACTGGCAAACGCATCAGATCCACGAGGAGTCGGGGGAGGAAAGTGAACATTTATTGAGTGCCCACTGTATACCGCCGCAGGACTGGGTGCTTTTCATAAGGTAATCGCGGGTGCTACATTGTGGATGAGGGTTGGTCCCATGAGCAGAAACTCTGGCTCAGGGTCCATTCATAACCTGCTGTTTCTCACAGTTGGTGGGTGGAGTCGGGAACTAAACAAGGGTCCCTTTGTCTCCAAAGTGTGTCATTCCCTTGCCCTGTGCACATGGGGCCAAGCAGGCAAGATGCGTGAGCGCAATTGACCTGACATCGACAAGAGGGGGAAAACACACACACACACACACACACACACACACACAAAATAGCACAAGGGTGATGTTGGTGCGCTTCACTGGCCGCTGTCAGGGATGGAGGGACCGTGAGAGGCGCCCTTACCCCAGTCCAGTCTCTCCGCTGTGCAGGAATGTGAACCCACAGATCTTTCAAGTTTTCAAGAGAAGCCAGAATTTCTACAGAAAATCTCTAGATGTTACAGTGTTAGCTGCTATATTCAGATTAGAAAACCCACTCTCTATGCCTCCACTCTGGGCCAAACCAAAGGTGCAGCCTGCCACCCCTGTGCCACCCCCGGCTGCTCAGAGTGATGGCAGCTGATGCCTGGCACTGCAGTAGGTGTTTGAGAAAGAAGTTAGAGAAAGGGAGCATTGAGCATCTCTTAAAAGTCATCAGTGAGAGTGAAGGAAATCTTCAAAAGGTGAAAGAACATTTGGACACCGCAAGGAATAAGTCACATTTCTGAAGCCTGAACAGACCAGACCTTGACAAACAGCCGTCCCATGTCCCTTCTCTTACCCTCATGGACTTGGTCCTCGCTCTGTCTCAGCTGGGATTCTGAGCACCTCATACTGTTTGCATGTTTCCGCCCCTTTAAGCCTCACCACTGCCCTGTCATTCTCCCCGTTATAGAAAGGTGACTCGGGGGTGAGATCCAAGCCTGCTGGTTTAACACAGTCTGTCATTAGACAGTTCCTAAGTCTGGGCGTTGCCTCTCGGAAGCTGAAAATCACTGGCCCCTAGCAGTCCCCTCTCATAAACTCCGAGAGCTGTGTGCTCCACCACCTCGAGCCTTCAGTGCGGTACTTCGTAGGGTCTTCCTTTCCGGCAGAGCTTGAGGAGTCTGAGTTGATGTATGAGCCTTTCAGCAGTTGGTACCGACAACCCAATTTTTAGTTAGACAACCCCTTCCCCACACACCTTATTTATTCCTTCCTATTCCAATAGCAGGCACGAGAGAAAAATCAATGTGCATAGGAGTATCATTTGTCCTAGTTTCAGTTCAGCAGGAAGATCAATACTCTAAAGAATGAATTTATCAATAAGTAAGATAATAAAATAACTTCTTCTGTGCCTTTCTGGAAGTTGGGACGTCACAGACATTGGGTTTAAACGTCCCCCCGTCTGCTCGGTGAAGCCAGGAGCTTGGAGGGGATGCGAGCCTTGCTGGGCACTTGGGCTTCATGACCGTGCACAAGTAAAGGCTCTTCGTCTCAGTGATTTGCAAGACAGTTAATAAGCCTACAGCTTAGAAAGACAGGCATTTCTCCCTCTCAGGACACTCAGGGCTTTCTTATAAGAGGATATGGGGACTGGGGAGGGACACTCTGGAGCTGAAAGGCAGGGCAGCAAGGCCTGCAGGCCCCCACCCCCCACCCCAGAGCATTCACAGTCCTCAATGACTACTCACTGAACTTGAGGACAAAGACCTTTTCTCGCAGGCAGCTTCCTGCCTCTGTGTCTAGACATTCTGTAAGCGGTCTCCTGGTTACAGGGTCCTGTGCTCCAGCTCCCCACGCCTGCACCCACCTCCTGTCCTTCGTCGGAGGACGAATGTTGGTAGACGCAGCTCCTGTGCTATAGGGTCCAGGGAATCTGGAGTCTAATATCCGGGTCCCAAGAGGAGTCCTGAATCCTGGATCCTGGAAGGGGTGTGACGAGGAGGACAAGGATGGTTAGAAACTGAGCTTGAGGATCCTTTGCCCTGGCTGATGGCACGATACGTAAAGCTGTACTGCCTAGTGCCATCGCCTCTACACACATGTGGCTAATCAATTTAAAGATTACACATCACATAAAATTGACCGTCTAAACCGTTTTTAAGTGTACAGTTTAGTTGCATGAAGTATATTCATACTGTACAATTAATTTGTAGAACTTTTTTTCTTGCAAAACTGACATTTTAAACCCATTAGACATCTCCCTTCTCCCCCCCCCCCCCCACCTTCCTCCCCCAGTCCCTGGTAATTGGCGTCCTACTTTCTGTCTCTATGAATTTGACTACCCTGGGAACCTCATGCAAGTGAAATTACACAGTGTTTGCATTTTTGTGATTGGCTTATTTCACTCAGCACGACGTACCGATAAATGTACTTTAAAATATTCTTAACAAGCGCTTTGTCGGAAATGGCTGTCCGTTTGGCCATCTATGGGAGTGCAGTTGGAGTGTTTCATTAATCGGAACTGTTAGTTTATTGCCAACCTGGCAAGAATCCTAATGGGTATTTAGCACAAAGAAGCCTTAGTGAGTAGAATAAGCTCATTGCTTTTAAAGAATTTTGCTTGAAACCCACAGTAAGAGAGAAATATTGTGTTTCAACCCAGTACATTGCACTTATATTTTGATACACGAACATGAAATTGCTTGTACCAACACGGAATCCTTCCTATGTGAAATGCATCTATTCTTTCTGAAAATGTTTCTCTTAAAAACAAAATGTGGATCTTATCCACTAAATTGAACTCTTACCCACTCAGATGATTTCATGACCCAAGAAAAGGCCATCACATACCCCTGGGAAAACTCTGCTTTTGACACACGTGGGTTAGTATAACCCCCACCCCCACCTCTGGGCCCTCAGAATTACTCTCAAAACAAGTTAAAAACAAGGCCACCAGGCATGGCTTCCCTTCTGGTTTTAATGCTGGTTTAAGTAGAATTAGTTACAATTGAAAATTCATTCTTCAGTGGTTGTACTGTGTTTCTCAAAGCCAAATAGAGATGATGAGAACATTTTCTGCAGTGCATTTTATGTGGACAGAGGCACAGTTTGTCATTAGAGTAAGCGGAGGACTTCACCCATAAGTCCTTCTGGGGTCACGGGGAAGAGCAGTGTGAAAATCTTCATCCTGAGTTTATTGGGAAGCTGGAACGCTGCTCTGGTCAATAGGCATTCTCCTACCCACCTGTGACTATTTAATTAAACGAATTAAAGTCTGTAATACAATGAAAAATTCAGGTTCTCAATCACAGTGACCAGTTCAGCGGCCGCCTGAGGCTCGTGGCCACCATGCGGGACAGTGGACACACAGCCTTCCCATCACTGTAGGAAGTTCCTTGCACGGCACTGGTAGAGAGTAGGAAGGAATCCAGCTACGTCATCGCCGAGGCACCCGGGTGTAGAATGCTGATGCAGGAAGAAGACATGGACGATAGCTTTGGCTAATTTGCCGCTGCATGTGATACACAGGCTTCTGGTTCAATTTATACTTTTAAAAAAAAGAGACAAAGTTCTGCTTCCCTTTGGCATTCCCAATCGTTCCCCAAATTCCAGCTCCCTAGCCCACACACCGACTCAGTCAGGCTGACCCAGCAGGTGTCCTGGCTGAAGAGGAGGTGCTTGGCACAAGATCTGTGGGTTTTATTTATGTTCTACAGACACACCCCATCACTGCCGCCCAGGGGATCCCTGCTATTTTTAAGGATCAAATAAAGTAAGATTTCCTCAGAGACGAGACAGCAGGACTTTTGAACGGGCCCAACAATAGGGGAGGAAGGGAAGTCACGTTGCAGACGAGAGGCAGACGGACACAGGTAAATGTGGCCTTTCTCCACCTCATCTCCTCCTGGTCTGTTTCACTTTACTGGGCTGAGTCAGTAGTTCCTCCCACCTCCACATTCTAGGGACCCTGTGTAAGGCACTTAATCTTGTAATTATTCTAGGTCTCTCTTACACATACAGAGTCTTTGTTGCTCTCTCCCCCTCCCCCGCCCCCCTGAAGTCTGAAGATAATGCGGTTTTTGTGAACATGGGAAAGGTTAAGGGGAGAAAGAACTGGAGTCTCTTTATCATTCTGCCTTTTCTTTCTCACAAAGCAGAGGGAGCCTATTTCTCTGAGCTGGGAGGGAATTATTTTCAGAGTTAGAGGCTGCCCTGAGCAACGCAGGGAGGAACTCCGACAGCCCCAGTGTGCAAGGACAGGCTAACTTGAAGTAGCCTGGGTGTAGACAGAGCAATACGGTCCCTCACAAAGATGTTTCAAACCTAGAATATTGCTGACTCTGCACTTTGATATCTGCCCTGTTATGAGTGAGATGAGTTGGTTTTGATTGGCCTACTCAACAGAAATGTTGGGATGCTGCTCTGTTTGAACAGTGAAAAGCCAAATAAAATGTCTTATGCTCATATAGTCTCCAGGGTTTGCAAAATATGTTCTCAAGTATCATTTCATTTGACACTCCTGATAAACCTGTGGGCTGGGGCACAACCTTTGCAGAAGAGAAAACCTGGGCTCAGAGAGGTAAAGTGACTTGCTCAGGGTCACACAGCTAGTGGGTAGTGGCGCTGAGTTTTGAATCCCAGTTGCTTTTCCGAGAACAGTGCTTTACTTCTCGCTTATAGTTTGGGTTTGTAAAATAAAATACATTTAAGTTGGGTAAATAGTGACACAAATATGAGAGTTGGCTCAATAGATAATAAGGGGGAGGGGGGAAGAGCAATTACAGTTGAGTGGCATGGGTCCTGCCCTCAGGGAGCTTTATTTGAAAAGGAAGCAGTACATGTACAAGCAACAGATGCGCGTTATCCCAGAACGAACTGGATGCATTAGTGCTATGGATGCTGAGGAAATGACCGAGTTCTTTATAGACGGGTTTCTGAAAGAAAAAGATTTTGAATCAGATTTGGATGGATATTCACGAAGACTAAGATCAGGGCGTTCATTCTAGCCAGGGACAGAGACGTGGTGGGGAGAAAGAGTTGTAGAGAGTCCGTTTGGTGGACTATTAAGAAAGGAGAACTAGACACCTGTTCATTATTTATTGAAAATCTACCCCGCAGAAGACGTGTAGAGCTGGGTTTACAGTGGTATGCAAAAGAGACATGGTCCCTGCCTTCTATTGCTTAGACTCGGGACCGGGTGGGGGAGAAACTAAGTATTGATTGTTGGTAATAAAACAGTTACCCAAATATTTTAGATTTGATTGTTTGTATCATCCGGTGACATAAGTGAGCAGGGTATCTGAGCTGGTATGTGCAGGAGCTGTAGTTAGCTCTGCAAATGGTTTTGGTGCAGGGAAAGGAGTGCTCAAGAGAGAAGGCACAGCCTGTGCAAAGGCCCTGGGAGTTTGCAGGGCGCTGGCAAAAGGCCAGTGTGCTAGCGTTGAGAGAGTGGAGGGGCGAGTGGCTGGAAATGAGGCTGGCGAGGCGGCATGAACCTGGTCAGATTTCAGTCTTTAGTCTCAGAGCCATGGGAAATCTACCAAGGATTTTAAGTAGGAATGACATGAAAACATCTTCTTGCTAAAAAGAGCACCTTGGCTGCAATATCTCGGGGAGGGCGGGAACGATAGCTGTATGGAGTCATCCCTGAGGAGGCTACTGCAGTGAGCCAGGCGAGACACAGCGGTGCTTGGTGCAGGGGGTGGTCGTGAAGATGGAGATTTAGGAGATGGAACCTACAGGGCGTGGAGATATGTAGGCAGCGGAGAAGCAGACGGTAAGATACTTCCTGAGGTCTCGGTGCTCTTGTGGCCTGGGTGTGGAGCTGGCCGCTGTGAACCCTGGACATGGGACCAGCTTGGGGAGATGGCGAGACCGGTTTCGGATATCCCACAGGCCATTGGGGTGGGAGCTCAAAGAGAGGACTGAGCTGCAGTTAAACGTGTGGGCCACTGGTGTGTACATGACCAGGGCAGCTCTGAGCGTGGAGGACTTTTCCCAGGGAGAAAAGGACATCAGAGGAGAGAAGGATCAAGCAGTGAGGATGCTGCGTGACCAGGTAGAAGAGAAGAAGCCAGCGGGAGAGGTGGGAGGTGCTGGGTGTTCTGTCACGGGATGGAGTAGAATTAGATAAGGAGGGGGAGTCTCTTCCCATCTAGACCCATTTCTGTCACCACCCCACAACCTATTATGCACTTCTAGATCCGAGACACTTGCTCAGGGCACTGTGACGAGGTCTGCTGATTTCTTTTCCTGGTGCCAGGACAGACTGCAATGTGCATGCGTTTGCTGCCTGGAACAACAGCCCCCTTTCCTGCTCCCGACGTCATGCGCTTTTGGCTGGCACTGCGGTTTGTTGCAGATCTGAGCTTGTTTAATCCCACGGAGCACTAGACGGTATCTGGTCTCCGTGGCTTCGTAATTCTACTCCAGGCGCCCCCACCGTCACCTGCCAGCTGGGATCTCACCGAAATGAGCCTGCTGCACACAGTTCAACACTGAACCCTTTGAGCTGGGGAACTAGGCTCCGTGCACTCGGGGGTGGAGTGTCCCCGTTCGCTCTCTCCCATCTGCCTCTGGCTTCTGCTCTCTTCTCAGGATGGCTGCCGCGCCTCCGAGCTGCTGTTTGGTGGCCTTCCCGCCTCGTGCTAAGGACGGTCTGGTGGTGTTTGGGAAAAACTCAGCTCGGCCCAGGGATGAAGTGCAAGAGGTGGTGTATTTCCCGGCTGCCGATCACGAAGCCGAGAGCAAGGTGGAGGTGAGTGATGCGCTGCAGCCTCTCCATCAGCCCCACTCCCTTTCTCTTGCTCTGCCCAGCACGCCTGCTTCCGTGACGTCTGCTCACTAGTCTGAATGGTCGGCTCTGCTGATTCCATTAGGTCTGTTCACAGCCTTAAAAACAGGGTCATATGGAGAATTCTATGTTTATTGCTATGGCTCTTATTTTATGATTAAGTAAAATATTTCCATGGTTCCAAAGTCGAGTCTACAGAACAAGGACCAGGCATACTTTGGAGATCTTGCAGGTGTGGCTTCAAATCACCACAATAGAGCGA
The DNA here is from genome assembly GCA_004026665.1 of Murina feae. NCBI lineage: Eukaryota > Metazoa > Chordata > Mammalia > Chiroptera > Vespertilionidae > Murina > Murina feae. The sequence goes on from PVJC01009705.1 coordinate 43,082, forward strand.
GTACCATGATAAAAGTGAGCTGTATGTAATCTTTTTGCTGGTGAAACCCCTGGCCTTCAGTTTGTAAAAGATGCAACATCTGTTGAGTACCAGACTCTTGAAGGTGGGCTGGGGAGAGCGTGATCATTTTGTAAGCTAGATAAATGTCTAATCACTGTGGGCACACCTGAAGTTAATAAAATATTGTATGTCAACTGCAACTGAAAACAAAACAAAACAAAACAAAACAAGCAACATCTGTGAAGCACAACAGAATGAGGGATGCCTGTAGATTCCTAGAAGTCTAGCTTCTGTTTTCCTCACTTACTTCATTTCTGTTTTCTCCTGTGGGTCACCGTGTTTGGGAAGTTCTTTGGTTTATTCTTTCATTAAAACAACGACATGTATGTGTAATAAACTACAGGTGCCTGTCCATGCAGGCCCTTCCTCCTCTCTCAGGTGAACGGGAGCATGCCATGCACAGTACTCTTTTCTCCACGTTGCTTTCTTCAACTAAAACCAGATCCTGGAGATCCCTCCATGTGGTATGCAGAGATGTCCTCTCCTCCTCATTTAGAGCTGTACGAGGTTCCATTGTGTGGTTGTATCGGAGTTTAAGCCACCCCATATTGCTGGAAATTCAGGTTGTTTTCCAGTGTGTTGCTGTTACAGACAGTGCTGAGGTGAATAATGCTTTGTCTGCCACAGGGTCTGGTCTTGGTTTATATTTTCTTGTTATGTTAAAAAAAATTTTATTTTTCTATTTCTCTTTTGAGTGCTTAAATAAAATAGTTTTGTCGGTATTTCTTTGGTATCAATGCTTAGAAATGGGATTGCTGGGTCACATGGTAAATAAATATGCACTTTTATAAAATATAATCAAAGTTCCTTGAAGGTGGTCTACCATTTTGCATTCCTACTATCAATGTTTGACAACGCCTGCTTCTCCATATTCCCAGAGTGTGTTGTCACACGTTTATGATGACTCCTGTATTTTGTTGCTTTTACATTTTATTAAAATTCTTTTATTGGCTGTGTTAGCTCTTACCATCGACTCTTTGGGTTTACCAGGTGTACGGTTATTGCTCTTAAGTCTCCAATTATTTTCTTGTTTGATGGGCTTATCACTTGGATTCAGTGTTAACAGTGGTGGACATAGTGGGTCTCTGGGCCTTTAAGCCTGACCTGAGTGGGGCAGCCTCTAAACCTTCTCCATTAAGTAAGGTGCTGGCTTTGGGTCTAGACTCACAGAGCTTTATCATGTGAGAAAGGACACATCGATTCCTATTTTGAGTGCTTTACAATAAAAACACCTAAGGAGCAGGTGTTACATTTTGTTAAAGGTCTTTTCAGTCTCTTAGTAGCCATCCAGATTTAGGCTATCCTGGCGTAGCAGTGCTTGTGTTCATGGAACCTTTCTTATACTCAACAACTAGAGGCCCAGTGCACAAAATTTGTGCACAGGTAGGGTCCCTAGGCCTGGCCAGTGATCAGAGCAGATCTGTGGGGCAACCGGCAGGATGATCAAGGGGTTCCCTGCTGTCACCTGCCTGGGGCCTGTGGGCAGCTCCTGTGTTGAGCATCTGCCCCCCTGGTGGTCAGTGCACGTCATAGCGACATGTTCTTCTGCCATTCATTCAATTTGCATATTAGGCTTTTATTATATAGGATGCCCCAACATGCCAGAGTAGTGATGCTGGCAACTCGGACATGCCAAAGGGAGGCCACGAAGTGCTTCCTTTAGGTGAAAAGGTGAAAGTTCTCAACTTAAGGCATCTTATCATGTCACATATCACAGGAAGAAGGGGGAGTGCAGTACAACACGGTATGTTGAGAGAGAGACCACATTCACATAACTTTTAGTACAGTATATTGTTTTCATTGTTCTGTGTTACCCTTAGTATTGTTGTTAATCTCATACAGAGCCTAACTTGTGAATTAAACTGTCTCATAGATATGTTTGTCAGGAGACAACCTAGTATCTATAGGGTTTGGTACTATTAGGCATCCACTGGGGGTCTTAGATGTGTCCCCAGCAGATGAAGGGGGACCACTATATAAATATGTCTGAAATAATTTTAGAAAAACTTGTTTTCTTTTTGGGGGGATAGGCTAAATACATTACTATATTAGTCTAGTGGGTTACAATCATTTTAAGAAATAGATTATTTCACCAGTTAGCCCATGATATATTATTACTAAAATACACTGTAGGTTGAATTTCAT